>WURV02201772.1:0-11599 GCA_011762755.2 Epimenia babai
AACCCGTTTTCCGCGTTATTTTTGCCGATTCCGCGAAATTTGTCCGTTTTCCGCAAAACGGAAAACTATTGGCCCTAATTTTAACGTTTGCAAGTTTACCCGAGCTCTGGCTGTGAACGATGAGGATGTTGGTCATGGCCGAGAAGTTCACGCCCGTCTGCGAGAGGCGGAGACTCCGCAGGAAGTCAGACAGAGTGCTCTCACACCTTGAATACAACATGGTGGTCTTAAAGAACAGTAGTCCATATTAGACAGAGGCTCAGACCTGAGGGTAGCCAATACGGCCCAGTAACCCACAAGACAAGATGGTAGTCCATAATGGACAGTAAACAATGCTGGACATGAGTTCATATCGAACAATAGTACATACCAGATGGTAGCCGATACTGGACAGTACTCCATATCGGACAGTAAGACATAAATCAGGATGGTCACTCATATTGCGCGGTAATCTTAATTTTACAGTATGCCATATCGGACAGTAGCCCATATCAGACAATAGCTCATACCGGACAGTAGCCCATATCGGACAGTAGCTCATATCGGACGGTAACCGATATCGGACAGTAGCCGATATTAGATGGTAACCCATATCGGATGGTAGCCCATAACGGACAGTAGCCCATAACGGACAGTAGACTTTAACGAAGAATATCAAATACCTGGCAGTCAGGTTGCTCGTCAATTTTTGTTGTTATTGATATTTGATATGCTTCTAATAATGATTATACACTCATGTAGTATATGATATGCAATCGAGAAAAACCACCAACTAGAAATAGTCGATTGTCACATAAAAATATCATTGTAGGCTCTAATCCAAGTTAAAACTGTCAGGTGTTACATGAGATACAAACATTTTTTTAATTTCTTGAGTTTGGTCGCCGAGTATAATAAACATTCCGTCAAGAATTTCAGGCAGAAAGATGAGCATGTTGATATCGGGGACTGAGTCGAGCATCGATATCTGCGGCAAAAATTAACAGTGGGCAAAAAAATACATATAGGTGTGGGCATAAAAATAAATATAGGTTTGGGTATAAAAATAAATATAGGTGTGGGCATAAAAATAAATATAGGTATGGGCATAAAAATAAATACAGGTGTGGGCATAAAAATAAATATAGGTATGGGCATAAAAATAAATACAGGTGTGGGCATAAAAATAAATATAGGTGTGGGCATAAAAATAAATATAGCTGTGGGCATAAAAATAACCATTGGTGTGGGCATAAAAATAACCATTGGTGTGGCCATGAAAATAAATATAGGTGTGGGCATAAAAAAACATAGGTGTGGGCATAAAAATAACCATTGGTATGAGCATAAAATATGTTTGGGATGTTCCGTTGTATTGATTGTCTATATAATACTAGGCCACTTGGTTAGTTTAGTCATTTGGAGTGTACATTGTGTTTGGATATCCTTACAGAAAACGGCAATAAATTCTGGATAGATATAAGAATACTGCTATGACCGTGTGGCTAACACAAGTAACTGCATCCGCCAAATATAGCCAACTCTCGAGCTACTTCAGCCAACTGACACACAACCTTAGCCAACTTTTTCTAATTAACACACAACCTCAGCCAATTAACACGCAACTTCGGCCAATTAACACACAACATCAGCCGATTAACACACAACCTCAGCCAATTAACACGCAACTTCGGCCAATTAACACACAACTTCAGCCAATTAACACACAACATCAGCAGATTAACACACAACATCAGCCGATTAACACACAACTTCAGCCAATTAACACACAACTTTAGCCAATTAACACACAACTTAAGCCGATTAACACACATCAGCCGATTAACACACAACATCAGCCGATTAACACACAACTTCAGCCGATTAACACACAACTTCAGCCGATTAACACACAACTTCAGCCGATTAACACACAACTTCAGCCGACCCGAATTTTAACTCCTTACCACACTGACATCAGTACATTACTATAGCAATACAATTCTGTGACAATAGAGTGCTAAGGGTTAATTGCTCAACACTAACTATAAACCACTGATAATTAATCGTAGGACATAAACTCACCCAAGAAACAATAAACTGTCTGGCAAAAACATTCTTCGTGTAAATTCTCTCCCTTAGAAGCGGAATGAACGACGTGAGGTTAAATGACGAACTTTCAGCGACAATATCCTGCATTGCATTATATTTTGTCACGAATCTTTCGAAATTGCGCGAAATTTGAGCAAAATAATAGTGAAGTGGGCAGAATAAATAAGACATCGAAACCTGAATAGTTTCCATTATTAGAAACTATTATTCTAGTGGAATAACTGGAAAAAATTGAAATTTTTGTGTTCTCACATTCTCTACATTTATATGAGTGTTGTATGATTGATTTGACTCATGTGGAGAAAAAAATAAATAAAAGAATGGAGAACCATATATGCAGGAAAATGGGAGCTCTTTAAAACAGTGAAAAGTCATCCATTGAGGCGTTGCTATGACAACCGTTCAACGTACGGTGCGTACAAGGAAATGTGTTTATTTTTATATCATACAAATTTTATTGATGTAGAATTAAAAAAATTTTTTACTATCCTCGTATTAAAGGCACGCTGACTGCTTAGGGAAATCCACTCTAAAATCAGGCGCTAATAGGAAATGTTACGGATACCTTGAGAAGTCGGTCGAGGATCTCGATGCCCTTCTTGACATTCTGATCGGGATCCGCAGTGAGCTGGCCATAAATTTACATCTCAACTTATAAAAAAAAACAAAAAAATTCTCAAAAATGGGCTGAAAAGTTCTTCCGGGTTTAACGAACACCGACAGAAAATATTATAACCTTTCTGCCCCAGACATAAATGGTATATTTTCCAATTCCAGCCACCTCACTATAACTTCATCCCATTAGTTGTATATTTCTGTAGCTAAGCCCTGCCCCCCTCTTTTCTCAGTATATTACTTTCTGACACATATCACACCCATCAGTATATTAGTAGCTGACCCCTACTCAGAACTATATTTAACCCTTACCACACTGACATCTGTACATCACATTACAATAGCAATACAGTTATGTGACAACAGAGTGCTACGGGTTAAGAAGCTGACTCATACCACACCCCACGCCTCAGTATATTTTAGTCACCCCCTCCCCCAGCACACTATACACTCCACGACCTCATCACCCTCAGTAAACGACACTGACTGTGTTGATGTAAACAACACTGACTGTGCTGATGTAAGCGACAATGAATGTACTGATGTAAACGACGCTGACTGTGCTGATGTAAACGACAATGAATGTACTGATGTAAACGACACTGACTGTGCTGATGTAAACGACAATGAATGTACTGATGTAAATGACACTGACTGTGCTGATGTAAACAACACTGACTGTGCTGATGTAAACACCACTGACTGTACTGATGTAAACGACACTGACTGTGCTGATGTAAACAACACTGGCTGTACTGATGTAAACGACACTGACTGTGCTGATGTAAACGACAATGAATGTACTGATGTAAACGACACTGACTGTGCTGATGTTGTCGAAGATCTCGTTGAAATGCACAAGAAACGCTCCTCTGGTAACCTTGGCGATGTTATACAGAGCCTCGCAGGCGTAGTAACGGATGCGGCTGTCCTGGTCGTGGAAACTGGTCATCACTGGCTTGACCAGCATGTCCACGTACATGGCCGCCTCCTGACGATTAATCGCGTCGCTCAATAAAACAAGAAAAATTGATTGATTGAGGGATGTATAAGGCACACGTGTAAACTGAGATTATGAGATCCATCCACTCATTAACTGTATTAAAACACAACTAAAAACTCATTTATTTAAGCAATTCCTCGAATCTTAATTTAGTCAAATATTTAATCATTCCATGTTGTGTATTATAATTATTTATTTGGTGAATTGTTCTAGGAATTTAGGTTTTATTATGTCCTTTTGCATATTTTGCCTATTAAGTATCATCGATGTCTATTTATCAGTGTATATCTGTGAGCATAGTATAAAAATGGGAAGTGTTGCTGAAGTTATATAACTATATTGTGGCACTATAAATAAACATATCATTGTTATGATTATTATTATTAAAATTTAAGCGTTATAATCTCAGATTTCTGTACGTACTAAAAAATTAAAAAATATTATCTGTCCGCGAACAACGCAGAGAGATTTTGTCTCACAATATCTGAGTCTGAGTGTCGCCTTACAAATAATATATCCAGGTTCCATGTTGTCGTCTGCAGGTTTTAAACATATTATTTCATACTAAGACCGGGTGAAAACGTTTATACATAAAGCATTGAAAAGTCATTTCTGTATTTTTATAGATTGATATAGATCAGGGGTGCCCAACAAAATTTTTTCGAGGGCAGAACTTAATTTACTCCTAATGTTATCACGTTGTTCCTAACTGTGTGCTTTGTTATATAACTCTTTTGTCAGTTTTTTTTGTGTTTTCATTGGACAGTTGTGGTCTACCGTCTGTATATATACCTGAGCTGTAATTTCACTTTCTTCACCTGATGAAGCGTAGTGTTTATGCGAAAGCTTGTAATCAATAAACCAGTTAGTCTATATAAAAGGTGTTGCCCTTTATCTTTTAAGTTACCATCAATTACACTAACGCGGCCACCCCTATAGCTACATATCTATTCACGTGTATGACAATAATTACCTTCTCCATAGCAATGGCTATTGCTGCTAGACCAATAAGCCCACCTTTCCTTGTATTATGATTGGGCGAAAGAGCAAAATCCGAAGCCAATACGTTAAGTAGCTTCTCCATTTGTGATCGCTGTCCGGACATGATAAAATCTCGCACCATTCTAAAAGGTACAATGAGAAAAATTTGGTGCAAAGTAAAGAGTAATAATGTAACTATAAAAATAGTGAATATTTTGTAGCAAGAGATGGCTAGGCATACACATAAAATCATAATAATACATTACAACATATCCTTTTTCGATATTTTTGTACTTTCCACTGTATTATTCAACATTGTTATCTATTTCATGCTCACTGTAAATGTACATAGTTGTATCTAACATTGATCTGTATTACCTGTATACTGTTTGGTGTTTATCTTAGGCTGTTTCATGTAAAGTGTGTTTGACAACTATGCTGATAAGTCCATTTTAATCAAATAAATTCAATATCATTCGATTTCGTATATTATCTATCATTATGCAGATGAGTGTGTGTGCAATAAGATGGTTATTATTAGTTATAATGGCTTGCATTTCTGCGGCTGTTCACATGGACGACAGTCATAAATTTAGCAAGAATGAATCAAATTATGTTGAATGTATAGAAATATGTTAAGTAGACAGTCAGAGTCATGGCATGGCTAGAATTTTGGGATAGAAAAAGTTCAATGTAGCACCGTGACTGTAGCCTATCACAGTCCCCTTGCTACATTTTCCCCGCCTGTATGGGCGGGCTCAAAATTTTAATTTATGTTTTTGGAGGTATCATTAATCTAGCCCACTGTCACACAGTTAAACATTTAGACAGTCTTATCGTAATCGTGTGACTAGTTTGAAATTGTCAAGTTGAAATTTTACAACGACTGGTAGTGGTACTAACTTCTCAACTTCGAAGGCGGCTGCTTTGCGTTTTTCGTACAGTTTGTCATTCAAACCTCGGACAATAGCCGCCGTCAATGGTGCATGGGGCTCACGATCTGCCATTGTGTTTAATTATAATGTTTCGTCGCTTACAAGTCTAACCGAAAAAACACAAGATTTCAAGACTATCTACAATGATCCTCTACAGTATTTCGTGAACGAGATAGATCGCCATTTTGGACGGCACGTGATCACCTTTAGGATTATCAATTTATCATCAAAAAAATAATTAAAAAATCTTAAATTATACTAGTCAACAAGTACATCGAGTAGTTTCTGTTCAATATAATACTTGTTCATTGTCACAATGTCTATAAATTCTTATTTGGCATAAAATATGTGTGTGTTTCGATAAAACTGTTATTAGATATATAGCCAGGACTGTATGAAGGCAGATTTTCTCTTCTCATCAGGGTACACAACTCTCGCATTTAACTTGACAGTTGACATATACTATAAAAAGACACGTTGGCGCAAGAAGTCATATTATTCGGTTAATAATAAACATACGCACAGACAATAGACCTTGATTTGTTCATTAAATTTCTTAAATAGTTACATAAACTTACAGAGAGATTAGAATAACTTTATCATAACCCACGAAGTTCGCTAGTGATTTCTAACCTCAGTCCAACTCCAAGTTCAAATTTCCGCATACCTTCGTTAGGGACAAGTTAGTATGAAAATGGATAGATTACCTTAAAGCAGATGGTTAGGTTATTTTCTAACATTTACTTTTTCTTTCTACGATATGTATAAGTTATTTTGGCTACCAATCCATTGGATCTACAAAGCTAGCTTTGACTGTAGTTATATATCTTATAACGATATTGTTGAATATTGATAGGCAATTGGCCATATTTTCTCATGGTGGGGAGATCACCGTTGTGCAAATTTGCCAGTCTTTGCAGTTGATCTTAGACCATTACACATCATAATGCTTATAAAACATCATCGTACACTGTCTCGCTGCCGGGTGGGTGATAGGTGATCATTGTGTATGGGTGGTTATATCGTGAAGTGTTTATTTAAGTTATGTTTACGTATATATATTAGGCTAGCTTTTGCTATTTGCAAGCCGATATCTCCCTTGTCTGTGTAGGCCATTACTTCCTATAGCTGGCTCGGGCATTACCTCCCTTGTAATAATATTCAGTGATGTTACGAGTTTTGGCTGTTTTTCAGGTCCCTTCGCACTGATATTTCATATCTATGGCAACCACAAATAGCTTGCCATTTCTTCCATTCGTGTGACCAGTGACGACCTTTGACCTTCGGGAGGTAAAAGAAACATGGATGAGATATGTACGGATTCAGATGACGCAAACATCCAGTTTCTGCCCGACACAACGAATATCAACAGACCCTCCCTCGGTAGTCCCAAGAAAAACTCGTCTTCGAACAACACGTCAGCCGGAAACCCGGACGATGTAACCGGACATTCTCCGGAGCATCAGTCGTCTGACATTTTCGGCGGGAACGCCCGATTGGTGATAAGCGAAGTCGACGAGAGCTTGAACCCGTCGGAAGACAAATCGTCGAATCGCAGACATGTGGTTCTTGCGTATAACAGCGATTATCTCCAGTCTTGTCCCGGGATGCTTCGAGTTGCCCAAGTGGTGAGTGAAAAAAGTGCAATAAGTGGTTTCTTTCCTGTTTTCGTTCTTTGTATTCAGAAGTTGCGAGAACGGATCACCTGTGACCGACCATGAACCACATGTCACCAGGATGGATCCATCAGACATCTCGATGGCCGCTATTACCTCCCTTTCGCCATCATTTCAGCGTCGTCTTGTCATTCTCTTTCTCATCATCTCTGCACTCGCATCTCCACCATGTCCCGAAACATGGGCGGCAGCTGGCGTAGTGGTTAGAGCGTCCGACTTTAAATCCATGGGACCCCGGTTTAAATCCCGCTCTAACTAGTATACTAACTGTGGCATTTTTCGGCCTGAAAAAGCCTTAAGCCCCATTGCCCATGGGGGTCTGGGTAGCCCTTGCAGTGTGGTTCTGTTGTGGCTTTTTCTCTCTGACGTCTGCTGTGCTTCAGATGCTCTATATGTGATCTCTATATCGCTTACCTCCCCGCTATGTCGTCATCTCATTGTAAATAAACATGGACCTATCATAGACTTAGCGGAGTGTGTGACATATGTAGTACATATTTAGACATTTAGAACCAGTGGTGTGAATGGAAAAAGGTCAATTGTCTGCCCAGACTCGGTGGGTTTTCCACACTAGGTGTCTTTCCCCCACCCCATATAAGTGAGGCTAACCATATTGTCGTGTTAACCACATTAATAGGCTAGCTTTGTATAAGGGCCCAGAATGGCCTATCACAACGATTACTTCGGTAATCAGCCTATAAATACATACACATACATGTCCCGAAACGTCTTACACGCCCCGTTACCCCTGATGGTATTACCATCCCTGATCCTGTCCACCCATGTCACTAGCAGCATCTCGGGTTGTGCCACCCCTCTTCGGTAATGTCCACAAAGTCCTGATATGTCATAATTAGTGTGCCTGATGCCTGATATACTGCCGTGTATGCCCATGTGTCTAATAAAATAAAACACAAATGTTTGGTGCTACTTTATAATTAAATGTCAGTCGCACGTACAACATTACCCTGTTACATCCCTAAGATACTATTATAATAAACCATTCCACGACAAATCTTTCTCAATATTCAACCAAGAAAATCTGACTCATTTTCTATTGTGGAAGGCGCGGGAAAAAATTCCTGGTTTAGGCTGGTTCGAACTCGCTATCTCTTGCATGAAACCGTATTCCTTGTATTTCTAGTTAATCATAGCAACCATAAATTTGTGAAGTGTCTTTAATAGCCATGTGTTAAAAGGGCACTATAATTCAATAAAATTTCATTTCATTTTCAAAGGCAGCGCTTCTAACCACTGCACCACTGGCACCAACAGATATGTCTGCCTTTATAATTAATACGTAATCAGGAATATTATATGATCTCATGATGTATAAGTATAGACATAAATACACGTAACGAGCAACAATCGACTGTAGACCTCCCGGTTTCAGTACAGACGGTAGAATTCATTGGCTGAGTTTCGCTGTTTGAAATATTAACGCAGTCGTTATCAGGGTAGCCATCGGCATTCGCGACGAATGACAAAAGCGAAAAACGCAAAAAGAACCATTACCTCTGTAAGGATAGCGTAACAACTGGCAACAAGCATGACCCCTTATACTTCGTGTACGACACCCACGGTGAACGTGTATACACAGATTTTATCGGTGACCATGCTGATCGTTTTCCTGACGTCGCACGGGATTGACTACGAGAGTTACCTCCTCTTGCCGTACACGAAATCGTACGCTTTCGTCGTCTTCGTCATCATATTCTCCATGCTCGTGTCTGTATTGTTTCTGTTCATGTACGCGTGTAATCTCTATCAGAGCATCCCCTACAACTGGCCCCTCACGGTGAGTCGAACCGAACACATATCTTATACTAGTCGATGTGTTTAGATGTGTTTATGATGTGATCTATACCACCCTCACCCCCCACCCAGGCAAGCTGCACCAGTTGCTTAACAGTGCGGTATAGAAATGTCGCGGCTTACTTTATTAGCTTACTGGAGCTCATGCTCGGTGAGCTTTACCGATAGGACTTTGTCCGTCGTCCGTCCCTCTGTCTGTCGCTCCATCCGATGTTAACATATTCTTAAAAAATCTATTAAAAACTGCTTGGCATAAAGCTTTGTAATTTGGCAGATATTATCAAGAAGGTTGGTCGTGTTCAGATTTGATCGGGATATCGTCATTCATGCAATGGGAAGTAATTTCTACTGATTTTTGTATTTTCACTTTATCTTTACAAAAAAAGCAATTTGACAGATATTATCGGCAGGCGTGCAATGGGAGGTAATTTCTTCCGATCTTTGTATTTTTACTTTAAAAAATGTCATTTAAAAAAATTGCTTGGTCCAAGTCTGGTCTTATATGCCATTTATACCGCGATATTTCTTGCTGCAATTTCTTGCTGCAATTTCTTGCGCAAGTCAATATTTGCAAGAAGTTGTCAATAGTTGCAAGAAATATGGCATTACAGCAGTGCTCTATTAAGAGCAATTTCTTGCGCACGTTTAGCCAATGGTGTACGAGTATTCAACACATGACTATCAGGTGATCAAATTTGTCCATATACACTAAAAATACTACCAAAAAATGGCGGCATACTCGCAAGAGTTCATTAATATCGCTCTGGTCATAGTATTAATTGTATAGGACTCATACAATATACGTCATATTTGATAAATGTAGCATGTTTAAAGATATTTGTCACGGCAGGACATGGTTGTAAATATGATCATCGCCATCCTTTACCTGAGCGGTTCCACGCTGGTTGCCTGTACCCACGACTTCTACAGGACTCCGAGGTCGGCTTTCAACACGGGCCTGTCGAACCACCTCCTGGTGGTCGTGGTTAGTTTTAAGGGGAGACAACACGCGATATAATTCACCCCATATTTATTTTTAGTATTATGTCTCAGGACCATTCCACGGCATTTCCTTCGTACTGCAATCATCTTGCCAGGGGGGGGGGTGCAGCGATTTTTAAGCTCGACTTTTCGTACTACGTGTTTCGAGTTCAAATCTGCACATTTTATGTATTGTTTCCCGCACCTTCCGCTGCATGAACTAAACAAAATTTTTCTGTTCAAGTATTAAGATGCAGGTTGAAGTGAAAGCATGAACCTAGGTAGCCATTTTAGTTTGGTAGAGGTTAACATCAGAGATTGAGGGCAATACTATGAATCCAGAGGACCGTGGTTCAATTCAGACTATAGCTATTGTACTGTTTGTGGCATTTTCCAGGCAAAAAGCACCTTAAACCCCGGTGGCAATGGGTGTCTGGGTAGCCCTTGCAGTGTGGTTCTCTTAGGACTTTTTCCCTCTAATGCAGCTGTGCTTCAGACGCTCTATGATGGTCTCTATGCCACTTACCTTCCCGTTTTGTGGGGTTTTTCCACATTAGGTGTTTTTCCATACCCCTTATGGGAGGGTCTAATCAGCTGAAGAGGTGTGGGTTGACGTGTTAGCCATATCGTATATAATACGATAAATGAAGGTAACACCTTATTGCCTAACTAGGAGCCAACTCGTGGAGAAATTACCTGATGAATCATAGTGTATACACTTCTTATCAATAACAATAAGCTATAGAAAAAGATGTTCCCCTAAATCTGTTACGTTTGTTGCCAAATGGGTTACAGCGTTTTAAGGATTCCATGAGGCTCCCGAGTGTGACTACCTTTAAACGACTTGCCTCCTTTTTTGCTTTTCGCAAAAAAATATATATCGGGTATATGTAGGTAAATACGCACATATTAGTAAGTAAAGTACAACATTTATAGACCGCAAGTATCAGCCAATAAAAGTTCTCAGATTCGGTTTACAGTGAAATGTTTTTGGCAGCCATTCAGCGCATATACAATACCTCCAATGCTCGCATATCACCCCGCCGAGGATGATATCGAGCGTTGACCATTAATGGAGACCGGTTTACTCCAGCAATCGGGGATAAATGACTTGCTGAGGATCATCACAGAAAAGTCGACTAGTGGGTGGTTTCGAACCTGCGACCTTTCTGTGGTGAGTTCAGTGCTTCTACCACTCGACTAACTACTTGCCCTGCTTACTATTCTCATAATAATGTACGACGACTATTTTCAGTTAAGGTCAAAGGTCAACCTACACTTTGTGGTGATTCGCCCTTACACTTTTTGGCGATTCCAGAGTTAAGTTCAGAGTTCAACATTGCTACTCTGAAAATTCTCTCAAGAAATATTTCTCTAAAGCGTACTTATTGACCCAGCTGTCGAATCCATTTCACATCACTAGACACTACGAGTCGACTGTACCGTTGTACGATTCAGGTCGTCGGGTACGTCTGCATGTTCGTGTACGGTCTCACCGCGTT
>WURV02201783.1:0-5000 GCA_011762755.2 Epimenia babai
TTTACATTCCAGCCGTGGCTTTATTTTCTATAGCCACGGGAGGCACGATTCGACCAGTAGACCCAGAGGCTGGTGCTCGGTTGACGGTCACTCATCCACATAGCTTTCCGTAAAATAGTAATTTATTTGGGGATAGACGAGTAGGTATGGGAAACTCAAAATACGATGTGTTTCACGTAATAGCGCCAGTTATGGAACAACCTCGCCCCACTTTGGACGTGCCGATAGCCGATGTAGCCAAATTGCAACATAAGAATGAAAAAAAGGTGGTGCATTATAGACTTTAACTCAGCTATGGATAAAGGCAAGCTTTCGTTTACAGTTATGGATATCTATTGTAGCTGTATACAGCAAGCCTATATAAAATAGAAAAGACAGAGAATAGCATCAGTCGAGACAATCTGAAATTATCACGCAAGCTCAATGGTACACATATTGAGCATTTCTAGTATAATAACAGAGTTTGTGACATACGAAATAAATTTGGGAGAAAATACACCATCTATTAGGTCGGTGACCGTGCGGATGTACGCAAAGATGTCGTCGGTAGCGAAAAAGTGCCGTGAGTAGCGAAGAGACTTATATAGTTCCTATATTTTTGCCTTATTAACTCTTCCATAAGTAGTCGATCTCTTACGTTATTTCAGTATCTCTTCGACAAGAGTTGCTTCGACTGCAGTGCATACTGCATATTGCATACTGCTCAGTAACCGAATCGTCAGACTATGCCGTAAGCGCAACGAGCTAAAACGGTACTCCGACCCACTCACATCTGTAGCTTGTGTGTACTGACCGGGCGAGACTAGAGTACCGTGTGTGTGTGTGTGTGTGTGTGTGTGTGTGTGTGTGTGTTTTGGAAGCAATTATTGCGCCATTTCGTTCTTATTTACGCAACGGGAATATCGCATGACCTGAAGCGTAACTCATGATAATGGACACCACGAGAAATAGAGGGTCATATTTCCGACTAAACACGAACTTTAATCAAATCAACATGCGTTGAATTTTATTTTTCCATAAGCCTGACGAAGCATAGTGCAATTATGCGCAAACTCATTAATGAATAAATTCAATAAGTCTAAGAAAGGTTTTTCTTTGTCGTATTAAGTGATTTTGATTACTCTGATTACGAATAATGACGATAACAATGACGAACAAGGCGACATCGTGGTCCGCAATAACAATCATAAAATTCGACTCCAAAATATTGTTGCGCTATTCTTATTTTCATAGTTTAACGTAGTGTATTAGTCAGTACGGTGAATAATTAGAGAGTAAATCCCTTAACCTCAAAAGTGAAAAATATCGACTTCCCACGATATTTGCCATAAGGAGCGATTAGAAAATTTCCCTGTGATAGCTAAGGAGCGATCAGGGTGCTGATCATAACCTACTGCGATATGAGTCATGTACCTATATCCATCATAATCGTATAACTCTAACCAACGACCGCGTAAACGTGCACGCCGTCCAACGAATAATTTTCGAATCGTTTTCCTGTTAAAAACTGTTAACCTTACAATATAGACAGGTGTTGTCAGAAAATTTACAGGTCTTCGATATGGAGTCTTGAAATGCTAGAATACCTTGACACAAAACACCACGAATCTAAAGACTTTTAAACTAAAAAAAAAACACGGAACTCACCTTTAAATTCGGGTATGGCGATGTAACTTGACGATGAGATGATGGGATTCGGCCGATAACGGCGATTCGTAAGGAGAAATACCCTAGGCATTCTTCTAGATATCCAGTGAGCTTTTGTTGCGATCTTATAACGCTGATAATTAATTTAGCAGCGAAAACGTGCCAAGAAAGTAAAACAACTGATGTTAGAATTAGCGCGGATTCCGGTATTATTCCGTTTCTTAATGATACGATACAGCGTGTATTCTGAGAAAAACGGCTTGCTTTATGACAGCATGAGATTTTATCGACGAAACTCAAACGTCGTTTACTTTCAAGAGTAGTTTCTTCGGTCGTAAGTTCGCTTGCAAGTTGCAGATAAATCTTTAAATGTCTTGAGTTTTCTTTACGCGAAACTTATGTCCCTGTTGTTTACACATAAAACACGACGGCGCGGCGTTTACGCTTGTCTAAACACTCGGTTCTATCCCGAGGCATAAAAACGCATCAACGAAGTGTCGGGTGTGTTGGCATCGCTGCGAGCCCGTACGGCGTGCGTAGCCTCTCCTGTCTCGACGAACCACGGACCGCGCCGGCTGATAACGCTATACCGGAACCATCTGTTCTACCACCGGCACGTGCCTCGCTGCTCATCGCATTTCGAGACCGACTTCCGCACTTCACCTCAACAACTGCGCGCATCTGTAGAAACCCGACCCGCTTAGGGGGCGTAATTAAAAATTCCTGCGCACTTATCGAAAAGACTCCGAAATATAACCCAAGACTTTCTACACGGGTTAATTATTGGATCTCCTCCTGTTAATCTTCTCCCAATAACTACCGCGCATGTGCTTGAACCCGTTTTAAGAAAATGTGGTAATATAGTATCTTCATGTTGAAGTATTTTCGTATTTAAGCATTTTTCACGCTGAAGTTTGTTACGTGGTGGTGGTCCTCAGTCTGTAGCTTATCATTGAGGTAAAATTGGAATCATCACTGTTAGTGCACGCCGTGTTAACGGATACTTGCAACTCGCAGCTCGGGATCAACCTGAAGGGATTTTTAAAAATATCATGCGGTTTTGCTGACAAAAATAAGTATCGTGCGATTTACAAGGACGTATACTTATCTCATGGAAGCCCACTAAGCCTCGAGTTTCCTCCCGCTGTGGCTAGATTGTCATGCTCTCGTCGAATACGCCAGTACGACCCGAAAATAATCGCCTTTAGAATCTTTTAAATCTGGAAATAGACAATCAATATGGGTTCGGAAACACTGAAGAAATACTGTTTAAGTTGGCTTCTGCTTTCGATGAAAACCAAGACTTCCGCTTCTTTTGTCGAACAAAAAATGAGCACTTCCAAGATTTAGTCCTCTGTGCACGGTTTCTGCTCTAAAAATCTACATCCAACAGGGGTTCGGTCGTGTTTTTAACACTAAAAGAAAACGTTCTTGACTTTTTGTTGACGTCTGCTCGTGGTGGGAGTAAATATAAATTGAGTTTCATGTTCTGTGTTTGTGAACGCATCAAAATAAACGATCGGAAACGCTTTTGGAATCGTATTTAACACTTACAATGATGCTTTACTAGTTTTGGTAGGCTGTTCCTATTACGTAAGGCTCGGGCCTAGTTAGTCCTCTGAATACCGCGAGGCGGATCCTTTGACTCAACTCTGCAATTAATGCCTCGGCAGTGAAGGGTATTTAGTATTTAGATCTAGTAAAACACTGACTAATATATCGTCGGTAACAGCCTATCATAAATACTGTTACACATACCGAAGTAAAAATGGCTTTGAATTCTTATATCGACATGTCTAAAATTGTTCCGCTGTCTTTTATTTGTGTTTATTGCGTTAATACTTCAACCAGGACTCGCCACCTATTTGAACTATCAAAGACCACTACAAGTATCAAGGTATTCCTGCATTGTAACATGGTTTAAATTGAATAAAACATAGTTTAGGATTTATTCGACAGCTTATGTATGGTGGTCTTCAATTCAGACCATTTCGAATGCGCATGCTCAGTGTGGGTTTCACCGGTCTGCGAGCTTTGACGCCTGAACGCCAAAGAATTCAAAATGCCGAAATTTCGCAGATTTTCCCATTCTACGGATTCCATCCGAATTTCACTTACAATAAAACCTTGGCTTTCAAAAAATGGGTTTTGATTTAGCCAAATGCCTCAAGGCATAATGCGGGACATCGTTGCAGACAAAAAAACAACGTGCATCACACCATTTACGACAAATTTCGGTCTGTCTTGATCCATCTTCCTGTGAACACAGTCGAAGATAAGCCATCTGAAGATTCTTACAAACACTCCCATTATCGATACTTGTACATCTCTCTCGTGATTTTATATTTGTTACATTTTGGCGCTTTACGATGAAAAGGGCACGTGTTGTCCGAAACGGCGCATGCCACGTGTCCGGTCTTAAATGACGCGCGACGACCGCTGTTACTGCGTCTGAGAGATGGCCCCGAGCCAAGAAGAGCGGTGGGGGCGGCAACACCTCGACATGGTACATACTCGGTGATAAATGCATCGTGAACTACCGTATTCATCAATAGTGCGCATTTATACCTGTAGTCTATATTGAGAGTTATATTTTATGATACATTATCGACAGTTCGACTATGCAGTTTCTGTGGCGCATTTTCTACAGTATCTACGGTGCATTATCTACAGCATCTACGGCGCCTTATCAACAATTTCTACGGTGCATTATCTACAGTTTCTACGGCGCATTATCAACAATTTCTACGGCGCATTATCAACAATTTCTACGGCGCATTATCCACATTTTCTACGGTTCATTATCAACAATTTATATGGTGCATCATTAACAGTTTCTACGTTTTTCAGGAGGAAGGGCGTTGAATATCGAGGGAGCTGAATACGAAAATGATCTATCGCCAAAATTCACATGTTTTGTCTTTGGGGTAATGAGTGATATTACTGATGAGTGTCTGATTCATCATCATGGTGCATCATCAACAGTTTCTATGGTGTATCATCAACAGTTTCTATGGTGCATCATCAACGGTTTCTATGGTGCATCATCAACGGTTTCTATGGTGCATCATCAACGGTTTCTGTGGTGCATCATCAACGGTTTCTATGGTGCATCATCAACGGTTTCTATGGTGCATCATCAACGGTTTCTATGGTGCATCATCAACAGTTTCTATGGTGTATCATCAACAGTTTCTATGGTGCATCATCAACAGTTTCTATGGTGCATCATCAACAGTTTCTATGGTGTATCATCAACGGTTTCTATGGTGCATCATCAACGGTTTCTATGGTGCATCATCAACGGTTTCTATGATGTATCACTCAAAAGTTTGCACGATGCCTTTTCGACA
>WURV02201783.1:10000-11598 GCA_011762755.2 Epimenia babai
CAAGCTTTAGCATAAACACTTTGCTTCATCGGGTGATTACCTAATAAAATTGCTTTTTTATCGCCCCATATAATTGCAGTAACGAGTCATAATTTACACATAATGTTACACGGTATAGAACAAGACATAGTTTGAGATGTAGACTAACCAATTACGTATATTGATGACATTTTTTATATCATTAACCCAGCAATTTATCATGTTGATCACTAAAATTAATTAATCGATTATAAACTTGTACGTGACTATGTATCAGTTCTCTTACTATTGATGATTTCTGATAGTTTTTATTGCATTTCATAAACGCACTGCGACAACGCACTTATATCGTGGTGAAATTGCGCCTATAATATGGCTATGTATGAAACTATATTTATCTTAATTGATATTATTGAACAATATTGACGCTTCTTACGATATTTCCTCTTGTAATGTCACACCGCGCAAGACCATTTATGCTCCTGG
Source organism: Epimenia babai (assembly GCA_011762755.2). Taxonomy (NCBI): domain Eukaryota; kingdom Metazoa; phylum Mollusca; class Solenogastres; order Cavibelonia; family Epimeniidae; genus Epimenia; species Epimenia babai. The sequence goes on from WURV02201783.1 coordinate 10,466, forward strand.
CTTTTGCATCGATCAAGGCCCATAACTAGGGGCATTTTAATCCCACAAGGGCGATTACTCGATTGTGGTACTGCATGCGGAATTTTATTAATAGTCCAGTAGTATTCCAGATTGTGGTTCTATCTCACATGTCAACCGAACTTTTTATTAAGTCGTAGGACTACCACACAACAAATTAAACCTCTCTCATAGACAAATGTTAAATTTTATCTAATTCAGCCGAGATACTAGAGTCTTCAACATTAATAATCGTTTTCATGTACTTCTAAATCGCTGGCAATATTTCTCGTGATCTAGTCGTTATGTACCTGTGCGGAAATTATAACTTTAAAGCAGCGAAGAAATAATATTTTTTTGTTTCACGCGGTTGTGTTGCAGCGTTTTCATTGCCCGGCATGACACGTGGGTATTTCTTGATCATCGCCATTTTGGTTTCGATTCGAACGTCAGATTCGTCAGGTATCTTGCAGTTGGTTACACAAATATGATTTATAATATAATATTTCTAATTCAGTAACTTGAATCGTTTTCCGGCCAGAATGTCCCAGTAAACAGTGGTTGTTTTCGCTTTGAGGTTTTTACAAGACAAAGTGTCGATCTTAAATACGAGGCGATTTCAGCGAGAAGTAAGATCGTTCATATTATCAGCTATTGCTTGTAAGAGTTTTACTCGCTTACAGAGGGATGATTAAGTTCAGTTAGGCTAATGGCTGGCAGTCGATGATTGGTCATTCATCAACACGCACCAGCAGCGCTCGTCGTCACGTTACAGCGTTAACAATTTCCGCGATATTTCAGTGTCGACTACATGAAGTCAATACATCACAGTAAATATTAATTATTATTTAACCGGATGACGGTATGTGAAGCCTGTTCCAGATATCGTCACGTGCTTTTCGCAGGGCCCGGATTCGGAGGTCTGTGTCTCGATACAATGCCATGTGAAGCAATGTTCGTCTGTCAACAATATGCAGGCTGTAAGTGGGGTCGCTGCGTTTGCAAGCCTGGAACCGTCTACAATTTTACAACTCACAAATGCATCGGTAAGCAATTTTTATAGTCGTATGTGACTGTACGTTGAGTATTGAGTGTGTACAGCTGGAATTTTGGTTAAGGTATTTGAAAACTGTGTG
>WURV02201794.1:0-11598 GCA_011762755.2 Epimenia babai
GAGCCCAGTCCGATCCTGACCCTCGGGATCGTCCTGGTCGTCGGCGTGATCTTCGGCCGTCTCGCCAAGGCGTTCGGCCTGCCCTCGATCACAGGGCAGATCATCGCCGGGGTCCTGATGGGCCAGGATGTCCTGCACGTCTTCGATCACAACGCGGTCGAGAACCTGGCCTCGGTCACCGACTTCGCTCTCGGCCTGATCGGCGTCGCCGTCGGCAGTCACCTGCAGTTCAAGCGGCTGCGCAATGCGCGCAAGCGGCTCGCCCTGCTGCTGTTGGCCGAGTGCACGATCATCCCTGCCCTGGTCTTCGCGGCGCTGATGCTCTTCGGCGGGGCCCTGAGCCTGGGCAGTCTCGACCAGCGAGGTCTCTGGCTGATCTCACCCCTCCTGGCCGCCTGCGCGATCTCGACGGCCCCGGCCACGATCGTGGCCCTGGTCAAGGAGACGCGGTCCAAGGGGGTCTTCGTCAAGACCCTGGTCGCGGCCGTGGCGCTCAACAACATGGCCTGCATCGCGCTGTTCGAGCTGGCCCACGAGGTCGTCAAGGCCGACATCGATGCCCGGGACAGTCTGAGCCTGCTCGAGGGGATCGCGGCTCCGCTCGGCCAGCTGCTCAGCTCCCTGCTGCTCGGTGGGATCAGCGGAATGCTGCTGATCTTCATGACGCGCAAGGTCGTCACGACCGACAAGCTGGCCACGTACTCGATGATCACGATCCTGCTGACCGCAGGACTCGCGCAGCAGTGGGACATCTCACCTCTTCTCTCCTGCCTCTTCCTCGGGGTCACGCTGGCCAACGTGACGCCGGAGAAGGAGGAGATCGGGCACAAGGTCTTCGAGAACTTCGAGACCGCGGTCTACGCAGCCTTCTTCACGCTGGCGGGCCTGCATCTGGACTTCGATGTCCTGGATGCGGCCCTGTTCCTGTCCCTGCTGGTCGTCGGGACGCGCTTCGTCGGCAAGTACCTCGCGGCGCAGGCGGCCATGAACCTGGGGCGGGCGACGCGGCGCGTCCGCCAGTACCTGGGCCTGGCCCTGATTCCCCAGGCCGGGGTCGCCATCGGTCTGATCATCGTCATCCTCGAGGATCCGATCTTCGGCCAGAGCGAGGAGCTGCGGACGATCCAGACCCTATTCGTCGCGATCGGTCTCTCCTCGGTCCTGCTCAACGAGGTCATCGGTCCGCTTACGACGCGCCATGCCCTGCAGAAGTCGGGCGATGCCGGCATGGACCGAGCGCGCCTAATCGACTTCCTGCACGAGGAGAACATCGTCACCGACCTGCAGGCCACGACGAAGGAGGAGGCCATCGCGCAGCTGGTCGATCTCCTGATCTCGACCAACCACCTGCAGATCGATCGGGATCGATTCGCGGCCTCGGTGCTGGAGCGGGAAGCCGACTTCTCGACCTGCCTGGGATCAGGGCTGGCCATCCCACACGGCGTGCTCGAGGAGGGCGATCAGATCCTCGGGGTCATGGGCATCAGTCGGAAGGGCATGGCATTCGACACGCCCGACGGCCAGCCGGTGCATTGCATGATCCTGCTCGGCACCCCCAAGGGGGCCCGGGATCGGCATCTCGAGGTCCTGGCGGCCTTCGCACGTGCCATCGGTCGGGATGTAAATGTTCAGAAAGAGCTGTACCACGCCGCTTCGCCGGCGCATGCGTACGAGCTGCTCCATGCCGAGGAGTCGGAGGACTTCAACTACTTCCTCGAGGACTGAGGGGGCTCGGGGATGGATCCGGGAGGCCCCGGAGACCTCGAAGAACAGGAGAGAGAACTCGTCATGCAGATGCTTCCGGCCCTCCTCCTCGCCTCCAGCCTCCAGGCTCCTGTACAGGCTTCGCTTCCGGATCCGACCGAGCTCCTGGTCCTGCCCCCGATCTCGCAGGGGGGCAGGCGGCCCTGGTTCCGGGACCCGATCGAGGCGAGGCTCGTAGCCGGTCGATTCCGGGCTCCTGTCGCAGGCAGCGAGCAGATTGGCTGGGACGGCAAGACCCGGACATGGACCCTTCTCGAGAGGGGCAAGAAGGGGGACTTCCGACACAAGGCCCTTCGGGGTGGCTACGCCTTCCTCGCCTTCGATTGGCCTCGTGAGGAGGCGATGATCCTCTCGGTGCGAGGGCCACGGCACCTGTACTGGAACGGCAGTCCCCGGACCGGCGATGTCTACGACCTGGGTCTGACCGAGCTCCCGATCCTGCTGCGCAAAGGACGCAACGAGCTCCTTATGAAGGCAGGTCGTGGTCGCATCCAGCTGCGCTGGCGGCGCCCGACGAGCCTGCTCGAACTCGGCAAGGGACACAAGCTGCCGACCGGAACGCCCGGAGCCGGGGACCCGGTCGCGATCATGTTGCGACACAACGGATCGGAGGTCCTCGGCCTGGCAGACAGGACCGAACGGATGCTCCCGTTCAGTTTCCGCTACGTGAATCTCGAGGGGCCCGAGCGGGTCCTCCGGACCGGGACCGGCCTGGAGCTCCGGCCGGAGTTCCAGGCTCCCTCCAGGAATGCCGAACAGCATCACCTGAGGACCTTCGTCTCTGCCATCGACGGGACCGTGCACCACTACGGGGTCCGACCACCTTCGGGCGATCCGGCCCGGACCCGTGGGCTCTACCTGACCCTGCACGGTGCCGGGGTCACGGCTCCCCGCCAGGTGGCGGCCTACGGGCGAGCCGATCGGGGTTGGATCGTGGCTCCGGACAATCGTCGGCGCTTCGGCTTCGACTGGGAGGACTGGGGGCGTCTCGACGCGCTCGAGGTCCTCGACCTGGCACTGCGACGCTATCCCATCGATCCCAGCAGGGTCTGGCTGACCGGGCACTCCATGGGCGGCCACGGCACCTGGCAGATCGGGGCCCAGGTAACGGATCGCTTCGCGGCGTTGGGACCCTCTGCGGGCTGGCGGGACTTCTGGTCCTACGGTGGGCGGGCCACGCCTCTGGGCGAGGAGGGTGATGCGGTCGACCGCCTCCTCGGACGCGCGGCCAATCCGAGTCGCACGATGCTGCTCGAGGAGAACTACGCCCTTCCGGGGATCTACGTGCTCCACGGGGATCGGGACCGCGCCGTGCCGGTGGCGCAGGCGCGCTTCATGCGGGAACGGCTCGGGCGCTTCCATGGCAACTTCGCGTACCACGAGCGCAAGGGCGCGGGCCACTGGTGGGGCAACGCCTGCATGGACTGGCCTCCGATGATGGAGTTCCTGGCCCGGCACCGGCTCCCCGATCCGGCCAGCCTCGTCGAGCTGTCCTTCACGATCATCGCGCCGAGGATCCACGATCGCTGCCATTGGATCCGGGTGCGGGAGCAGGTCCGTAGCCATGAGCCCAGCAGGATCCGAGCCAGGCTGGAGGCGGCGAAGGGTCGACTTCAGCTCGACCTGAAGAACGTTGCCCTGATCGAGCTGTCCCTCGGTGCCTTCCTCGGAGGAGGCGGCAAGAAGGGCGCTGCCCTCCTCGAGCCGGACACAGCCCTGGTCCTCGACCTCGGGGAACAGGAGCTCCGGCTCTCCGGACCCACCGCAGAGCCCGTGAGCCTCCACCTCGACCAGGGCCGCTGGAAGCTGGGCGCGCCCCCTGCCGCTGCCATCCGCCGCAAGTCCGAAGGGCTCGCGGGCCCTTTCAAGGAGGTCTTCCGCAACCACGTCCTCCTGGTCTACGGCACGCATGGGAACGAGGCCGAGAACCGCTGGGCCCGGGACAAGGCCCGCTACGACCATGAGACCTGGTGGTACCGCGGCAATGGCAGCTTCGACATCGTCTCCGACCGATGGTTCCTCGAGCACCTCGCCTCGACCAAGGGGCGCAACCTCGTGCTCTACGGCAACCGGGACAGCAATCGGGCCTTCGAGGCCGTCCTCCCCGACTCCGCTCCGTTCCGCCTCCGATCAGGCTTCCTGGAGATCGGCGAGCGAAAGCTCGAAGGCGGGGGCCACGCCTTCCTGTTCAGCTATCCCAGGAGGGACGATCCACGGGCCCTCGTCGGCCTGGTCGGCGGCAGCGACCTCGAGGGCATGCGCACCACCACCCAACTGCCGTACTTCGTCAGCGGCGTCCACTACCCCGACTGGACGATCATCCGATCCTCCATGCCCAGCACCGGTGCCAAGGGGATCCTCGCCTGCGGCTACTTCGCCAACGACTGGACCCTTCCCCCCCGACTCCCCTTCCGCAGGTGAGAAGGTGGTTGCCTCTTCTGCGCGCCTGACCTGAGTCGGACAAGGATTCCGAACAGGTCCTTCCGATCCGCCCCCATCAACCGACGCGATTACCTCTGAGGGATTGCGTCACTTCGGGTCATTTGGCGGGTTGATATGGCGCGCTGGGCAGCAATCTCGGCGGCGCGCTCCTTGGTGTTCTTGATGAAGGTCTCGATCTCTTCGCGGGTCATGTCGCAGAGCTCGCCGGCGGAGCCGCGGACCTTGGAGAGGGCCTGGCCGGCCTTCTCGAGATGGGCGTGCAGCATGCCGATGTCGGCCGCGCCATGGCGGATGCGCAGGTGCTGCAGGCGGGCCGGGGCGGGCTGCCGGAGCCCCTGCACCAGTCCGAGCCAGGAGAGGACCTTGAGCACGTAGTAGGAGCCGTCGATCTCGTACCAGAAGAATCCCTGGCGTGCCGAGGCCGGCTCGTGGTGGTGGTTGTTGTGCCAGCCTTCACCCATCGTCAGCAGCGCGAGGAACATGCTGTTGCGGCTGGTGTCGGTCGTGGCGAAACGACGACGTCCGAAGACGTGGGCCAGCGAGTTGATGAAGAAGGTTCCGTGCCAGAGCAGGACCGTCGACAGGAAGAAGCTCAGCAGCCAGGCCCAGCCACCGATCAGGAAACAGGCGAGGCCGAGCAGGACGGGCGGGACCAGGTAGAAGCGATCCAACCAGACGATCTCGGGGAACTTCTCGAAGTCCTTGATGGACTGCCGGTCGTAGTCGCGGAAGCCCTGTGTCAGGATCCAGCCGACGTGGCTCCACCAGAAGCCTTCCTTGGGCGAATGCACGTCCTCGGGCCCATCCGAGTGCCGGTGGTGATGCCGATGCCAGGCTCCCCACCAGAGCACGCCCTTCTGCGCCGAGGTCTGCGCGCCGAATGCCATGAGGAACTGCATGACCCGCCCCATCTTGTAGCTGCGATGGGAGAAGTATCGGTGGTACCCGGCCGTGATGAAGAACATCCTGGCGTAGTACAGGAAGACCACCAGCAGGACCTCGCTCCACCCCATCCCAGTGAAGAACAGCCCCAGGGGCATCAGGTGGCAGAGGAAGAAGGGGACGGAGGACATCCAATCCACCTCGATCTTGCGGGTCGTCTTAGCTTCCACGTCGGGTCTCCTGCTGGACGATCCCATCCGTGGGCTGGACGGGGGCGTCGGAGGGGTGGCCGCCCTCCAGAATAGTGGTTCAAAGTGACGAGAACCTAGGCCGGATCCCACCGCATTCCAGGACGAACGCGGGCCCGGCCCCATCCCCCGTGACATCCCTCGACCAGAAGGTTGCCCGGACCCCAGGGGTATCGACCGGAGGCCTCAGCCTGCTGAAAGGTAGAGGTCGTAGCGTTGGGCCCCCTGGACCAGGCTCTGGTCCGGCTCCGGTCCGGGCAGGGCCGGAGCCCCCCTGGGTCGCTTGACGACAACCCGGGGGACCCCGGCTCCCAGGGCCGTGGCCAGGAGCGCCGCCTCCTCGGCCTCCCGAGCCGCTTCGGCCCCGGTCTCCCCGCCCCCCAGGGCCGGCCCAGCCTCGCTCCAGGCCTGCAGGACCTGCATGTCGAGCTTGACGGCGGCAGTCTTCTGCCGAGGCGGGAACATCGGATCCAGGTAGAGCACCTCGACCCCGGCCCGGAACTCCTCCAGGCGCTCGGCAAGGGCCCCCTCGAAGACCTGGATCCTCGCCGCCCAATCGGCGCCCCCGCCGGTCCGCTGGAGGGCCTCCTCGACCAGGACGACGAGCAGCGGATCCCGCTCACAGGCCCGGACCTCGGCCCCCAGGGCTGCCAAGACCAGGGCATCCCGGCAGAGGCCGGCCGTGCCGTCCAGGATCCTCGGCCGGCGCCCCCGGGACAGGCCGCAGGCCCTGGCCAGTCCCTGGTCATGCCCCCCCCGCCGGAGCCTGTGCCCGAGCCGCCCACCGACGAAATCGAGGTGGAGCCGGAGCTCCCCGGCCCAGAGAGCCAGCCCTTCCCCGGCCATCTCGAGGAGGAAGCGTACTCCGGCCCTTTCCTCGACGACCGGGATCCCGAGCCGCTCGGCCAGGCCCCTCAGGCTCCCCGCATCCCCGCCCTCTCCGACCCGGGCCACGAGGCCCCGCTCGATCGCGCTCCTGGAGCTCATGCTGGATCCCCTCCCAGCCCAGGCCGAGGATGCCTCCTAAAAGGGAGGAACGGATGACCGCGAGCCCAGCCTCGAATTGGCGCGAGCGACTGCACGAGATCATCTTCGAAGCCGACACCCCGGCCGGCAAGCGATTCAACATCGTGCTCTTCTTCGCCATCCTCGCCAGCGTTCTGCTGGTCGCCCTGGAGTCGGTCCCGAGGCTCGGCGAGGCCCACCCCGACTTCTTCTTCGTCGGCGAACTGGTCCTGACGATCCTGTTCACGATCGAGTACGTGCTGCGCCTGATCTCGGTGCGCAGGGTGCTTGGCTATGTCCTGAGCTTCTACGGCATCGCGGACCTGGTCGCGATCCTGCCGACCTACCTGGCCCTCTTCCTCGGCGCGACACCCTCGATCGCAGTCCTGCGTGCGATCCGGCTCTTCCGCATCTTCCGTGTATTCAAGCTCGCCCGCTTCCTGCACGAGGCCGAGGAGATCCGCGCCGCGGTCTGGAACAGCCGACATCGCATGGGGGTGTTCCTCGCGATGGTGATGATCATCGTCACGGTCGTCGGCTCGGCGATGTACGTCGTCGAAGGAGACCAGAACGGCTTCGAGTCCATCCCCCAAGGCATCTACTGGGCCATCGTCACGCTGACGACCGTGGGATTCGGCGACATCACCCCGGTGACCTGGCTCGGCAAGCTCCTGTCCTCGGTGCTGATGATGACTGGCTACAGCCTGATCGTCGTTCCCGTCGGCATCGTCACGGCGAGCCTCGTTCAACCGGTCACGAGTCAGGTCTGCCAGGACTGCTCCTGCGAAGGGCATACGCCGGATGCCGTGTACTGCCGTCGCTGCGGTTCTAAGCTCTGAGCCAGGGACGGAATCCGTCCTTCCAGAACCAGACCGGATCCCTCGATGGGCCTGCCGTCAGGGTGGATCGGAGGGGGCGATCCAAGGCCCTGGAATCCAGGACCGGCTCCTTCCCCGAGCAGCTCGCCCCTCTCGACAGTAGTCCAGAAGCCCTGGACCCGAGCGCGGCCTGGGCCTGTCCTTTCTTCAGGGCGGAACCGGTCCGGTCCCGCCGACGGGACGAGGCTCGGAGAGACCTGGCTCCGGACCGCTCCCCAGGCCCCCGATTCCGCCTCCGAGACCTTGGCGAGCCCGGCCGGGAGCGCTTTCATCGTTGCCCCTTCGCCAGATCCAATGAGCCTGGAGTCCGCATGAGCAGCGTCGAGACCAAAGCACAGCCCAATTACCGCAAGGACTACCAGGAACCCGACTACTGGGTCCGCGAGGTCGAGCTCGAGTTCGATCTCGGGGAGGAGGAGACCCTGGTCCGATCGGTGCTCCAGATCGAGCGCAGGGACGGAGCGGACGCCGATGCGCCACTCTTCCTGCACGGTCAGGGCCTCGAGGTCCGTGGCTTCTGGCTCGAGGGGCAGGAGCTGCCCGGGGGCCGCTACAGCCTGGTCGAGGACGGGGTCGAGATCTCGGCGGTGCCGGCGAAGTTCACGCTCGAGACCCGGGTAGCCATCAAGCCGCAGGAGAACAAGAGCCTGATGGGGCTCTACAAGAGCAGCGGCAACTTCTGCACGCAGTGCGAAGCCGAGGGCTTCCGCAAGATCACCTGGTTCGTGGATCGGCCGGACAACATGGCCCGTTTCACGGTCACGGTCCGGGGGGACAAGCAGAAGTACCCGGTGCTGCTCTCCAACGGCAATCGCATCGGCGAGAAGGATCTCGACGACGGTCGCCACGAGGTGCGCTGGGTGGATCCCTTCCTCAAGCCGAGCTATCTCTTCGCGCTGGTGGCCGGCGACCTCCGTTGCGAGGCGGGGACCTACACGACGGCGAGCGGACGCGAGGTCGAACTCGAGATCTGGGTCGAGCCGCAGAACCTGGACAAGACACCCTTCGCCCTCGAGAGCCTGATCCACTCGATGAGGTGGGACGAGGAACGCTTCGGCCTCGAGTACGACCTCGACCTCTACATGATCGTCGCGGTCAACGACTTCAACATGGGTGCGATGGAGAACAAGGGGCTGAACATCTTCAACTCCAAGTACGTGCTCGCGCGTCCGGACACGGCCACCGACGAGGACTATGAGGGGATCGAGGCCGTCATCGGGCACGAGTACTTCCACAACTGGACCGGCAACCGCGTGACCTGTCGCGACTGGTTCCAGCTGACGCTCAAGGAGGGACTGACCGTCTACCGCGACCAGGAGTTCACGAGCGATCTCCGTTCGCGTCCGGTCAAGCGCATCGACGACGTCAAGATCCTGCGCCTGGCCCAGTTCCCCGAGGACGACGGGCCGATGGCCCATCCGATCCGGCCCGAGTCGTACGTGGAGATGAACAACTTCTACACGGCGACGGTCTACAACAAGGGCGCGGAGATCATCCGGATGTATGCGACCCTCCTCGGGGACGAGGGCTTCCGCAAGGGCATGGACCTCTACTTCGAGCGGCACGACGGAGCGGCCGTGACCTGCGACGACTTCCGCGCGGCGATGGCCGACGCGAACGATCGCGACCTCGGGCAGTTCGAGCACTGGTACCTGCAGTCCGGTTCGCCGATCGTCACGGTCAAGGAGACCCACGACCCGGCCACCGGCATCTATGAGCTCGAAGTGCGCCAGGAGGTGCCGAGTCGCGAGGGCCAGGAGAGCCCGCGGCCGATGCACATGCCGATGCGTCTCGGCCTCCTCGGACAGGACGGGAAGGGTCGCGAGCTGCGCCTGGTCGGCGAGGACCAGCCTGCCGGGACCGACCGTGTGCTCGAGATCACCGAGATGGCGCAGATCTTCCGCTTCGAGGGACACGGGACCAAGCCGGTGGCGTCTGTGTTCCGTGGCTTCTCGGCCCCGATCAAACTGGTCTTCGAGCGGCCGCGCGCGGAACTGGCCTTCTTGATGGCCCACGACGAGGACGCCTTCAGCCGATGGGAGGCCGGTCAGACCCTGGCCACGGCCCTGCTCCTGGACCTGATCCGCGGCGAGGGCGGTGTCGACCCCCTCTATGTCGAGGCCTGGGGCAAGCTCCTCCTCGACGAGGAGCTGGACGGCTCGCTCAAGGCCCTCGCCCTGGGCCTTCCGCTCGACCGCGTCCTGGCTCAGGAGCTCGAGGTCGTCGATCCCGATGCGATCCACCATGCCACCGAGACCCTGCGCAAGGCCCTGCTCGAAGCCCATGGCCCGGCACTGCGCAGGCTCTACGACTCCCTGGCTCCCGATGGTGCCTACCGCGCCGACAAGGCCTCGATCGATCGTCGCCGCCTGCGCAAGCTCTGCCTGCAGGCCCTCTGCAGCGAGGGAGCGCCCGAGGCGATGGCCCTGGCGCAGGCCCAGTTCGAGGACTCGGACAACATGACCGAGGTATCCTCGGCCCTGAAGGAACTCGTCGAGCAGCCCGGACCTGGTCGCGGTGCGGCCCTCGAGTCCTTCCACGCCAAGTGGAAGGAGGATCCGCTGGTCCTCGACAAGTGGTTCACGGTCCAGGCCATCTCCAAGGCCGAGGACGCCTTCGATCGCATCGAGGCCCTGGCCCGGCATCCGGACTTCACGCTCGAGAACCCCAACAGGACCCGGTCCCTGGTCGGAGCCTTCTCGATGGCCAATCAGCTGCACTTCCACCGCCGGGATGGGCGGGGCTACCGCTTCGTGGCCGACAAGGTCCTTCAGCTGGATCGTCTCAATCCGCAGATCGCCGCCCGTCTGGTCTCGTCCTTCAACCAATGGAAGCGCTTCGACGTCGAGCGGCAGGGCCTGATGAAGACCGAGCTCGAGCGCATCGCTGCCACGGAGGGGCTCAGCAAGGACGTCGGCGAGATCGTCGGACGGGCCCTGGCCCAGGCCTGATCCCAGGTCGCCGACCCCAGCCATGGCCGCCGCACTCCTGAGCCTCGATGCCCTTCACGAGGCCCTGGCCTCGAGACCCGGCTGGGACCTCGATCAAGGGAAGCTCCATCGGAGCTTCCGCTTCACGGACTTCTCGGAGGCCTTCGGCTTCATGAGTCGCGTCGCCCTCTTCGCCGAGGCCCGCAACCACCATCCCGAGTGGCACAACGTCTGGTCCCGGGTCGAGGTCTGGCTGAACACCCATGACTCGGGTGGCATCACGGGGCTCGACCTCGACCTTGCCGACGAGATGGACCGACTGGCAGGAACCCGGGGCTGACCATGGAGCAGCGCTACCGCATCCGCGTCCACAAGGACTACCTCAAGTTCAGTGCCGCCCACTTCCTGATCTTTCCGGACGGCACCCCGGAACGGCTCCACGGCCACAACTACAAGGTCTACGTCGAGGTCGACTCCACCCTCGACGCCCATGGCCTCGTCGTCGACTTCAAGGTCATCAAGCCCCTGATCCGTTCGATCTGCGACGGACTCGACGAGCATCTCCTCCTCCCCGGCGAGCATCACGAACTCCGTGCAGAACCGGACGGGGAGGGCATGGTCCAGGTCCATTACCGCGACAAGCGCTACCAGGTCCCCGAGGAGGACTGCATCGTCCTCCCGATCAACAACACGAGCGCCGAGAATCTCGCCCGATGGATCGGCGCCCGCCTCCTCGAACAACTCGAGGACGTCATTCCCGCCGGCGCCCTCCAATCCCTCCGCATCGGCGTCGAGGAGACCCCCGGACAGATCGGCGAGGTCGAGCTGCGGCAGAGCTGACAGCCCGTTGAAGAAACCCGGTGGATGCCAGGGCGTCGGATTCCTCGTCCCATCCCAGGTCTACGCGGAGCGAGACAGGGAATTGACCAGGCGCGTAGCTCTAGAAACTGGTTAGTCCGAGCGAAGCGGCTGGACATTCAGCTTTGGAAGCAACCCGCTCCCGGGAGCGACCATGAGCGGCCATTGCAAATCGGCCACTTCCGCCTTAACTTCCGAAGGAGGTGTACGAATGCGCTCAGTTCTTTTGTTCTGCTCCTGTCTAGTCTCGTCGTTCTCCGCAATGGCGCAGCAGCCCGGCACTGCGCTCCAGTCGGTGCCCGAGGAAGAACTCATCACGAAAGAGATTGGCTCGCTCGAAATCACATCGCTGCAGGCGCAGCGTCGTCTCAGGCTCTGGGCGTCCACTCGAAACTCGAGCCGCAAGGTGGAGCAGTGGCAGTTTCGTTCCGACCCACTGTTCCTTCCCGAAGTCGATGACGAGGGCAAGATTCGGTTCAGCGGCCCGGCTCCACTTGCCCTCCGTGTCAACATCGCTGAGACACCTTCCCCCCTGTTGATTCCTGTGCGGGGCGGAGGAGAACTTGGAGATGAACGAAGACACCAAAACGC
>WURV02201805.1:0-11596 GCA_011762755.2 Epimenia babai
GCGTAAGCGTCTTAGAGCATGCGTACGAGTGCAAGGAGGACATTTCGAACATACTTTGTGAACTTTTTCTGTTAAACGATTCAATACTGAACATTTGTACAAAATTTCGGAGAAGGTCTGTAATATATTATGAAATTTATAACAATTGATATGGGGTGTTGTTTTTTTTCTGAACACGGTGCATATACGCAAAGAACAAGAAAAAGACGGTAGCGGTAGCACCTTATGAGACTTACAAAAGTTAGTCATTGCGTTCAACGCTGTTGGAACCGTACTCAATAGATATAGTCAATTATTAACCACAACCGTTACTCATGGCCATATAATTATTGCACAATTATATGTACAAGATATATTAGCACGTACAAGAATTTGAGGACCTCGTGAGCATGAATTTTGAGCAAACTGCGTGGATATATCATTAAGGCTGATGACCTATAAATAAATAAGCATTTAAACACGTTTGGAAGCTGCAACACGCGAGCCATAAGAAGTTTCTGACAGTCAAAAGGGCGATCGGCTGGCCAATCAATACATTAAATTTAAATTGTAACGTGCGGACGTAGGTGCACGCGACTGATTTGGAGAGTCGATAATTACTAAGAATCCGCTCATTTTCTAAAAAAAGGAATGTGTAGATCTCATAAAATATGAGTAAGAAATCTGCAATAGCCTTAAATTGTGCTCAAAATCAAAAATATTTCATGCACAAATATATGATCGACCGAGGTATAAGTAGGATATTAACGGAGGGTATAATACTTGTAAGAATTGCGCCTATATCAATGTATATAACGTTAATTTTTTCGCACTGTTATGGAAAATATGAATATCACCACAAACAAGGTTTAACACATTCCCAATGTTTCGTTTCCCTGTCATTTTCACGTAATCTTCAATAGCACTAGCAACCGCTGGAGGCCGCTAACATGTTAGATGCACATGATGTTCTCAAATTCTAGTGCCATGTACCCTGCATACTTAGTTCGGCGTAATATTTATACTTAGTTCCATGTAACGTGTATATTTTGACGATAGAGGTGGGCAATAACTACCCATTATATCAAGTGGGGTGGCAGTTTCATCATTGCTTCATTTCGGAGTGGCTGTAAACATAAATAATAAGTGATCTGCCAAACGAGCCGGCGGGTAGCACGTTTTCAGCACTTCATCAAGGCCCGCTAGCGGCGTGTGCTTTCATCGGGTCCCGCGCTAATAGTGACGACGAAATAATGTCGTTATAGAATCGATCGTCTGCTTTCCTAGCCGGATGAACTGTCTGTTACAGCGTGAACTTGGCTGAACGCAAACGTACGTGTTTATAGCACGCTATACATATCGTGTAAATCGATCCTATTATATCTGCTTATATATGTCGTCCCTTGTTTCTGTTGCAAGAGTGTTATTAGCCCTTATTCTCGGAAAGGCACCAGTCTGAATTTTAAGGCGCAAAAACACTTTTAACATCTATTGGCCGAGTAGACTGGCAATTATAATTTAATAGTGTGTACGACGGCTCATTCTCGAGCTAGGATTATACATATAAGTAGTTAAGCACCCCTTCATTCGATGTTGGAATTATACCAGTTGAAGGCATCTGCAAGTTCTTCGGTCGTTCATTTTATGGTATTGCGAACGATCATTTGGTAACGCTATTTGTATTTTAAACACCTATTTATCCAACTATATTGTTCACTTTTATCGTTTCCTTCCGTGATCCTACACAACCAGCGAGTAACTTTTCCATGATAATTCATATATTAAAGCTATAATGCATGCATGAGCAAGCAATTGGGAGATGAGACCAGGCGAACTTTTAACGCGAGCTGCTTACGCAAATGCCACGCGCGGATCAGGAACGATAATCGGCTCTGGGAGCAGCGACCGGTCTTTGGAGAGCGATAGATAATAGGTTTCAATAGTGCAAATTGGCCTTGATGGAAGTCCCTATTGTTGCCTGAAGTAGATCGGAAAAATTTATAAAATAGGTCTGGTTAGCAAGCGACATTAGTACTGAATTAATGGTCAAAAAGACACACGACTTTTCGTGTATAAACGGCGTATTAAATTTAGTCGCCGTTACTTATAACATGGAAACGAAGCGGACGATACAAACTTCAATAATAGAAGTGAAACGTGATGGTTTATATGTTGATAGAGAAAGGGATCGTAGCTAAATTAATAGATCGCAGACTATTTATATAAACGCTGAACTTATCACGTTGTGGAGATAAAATTTGCTTTTTGTATTCTGTTAAAAACACACTTGCTCTGGAACAGAGTCGCTTGTTTGGACGTGGTCAATATCGTCCTAGGCAAACCGGTCATGTCTATAAATGACCAGTGACTGGATACGATCGCCCGCGGCAACAACAATGAAAGGCGTGGGGTGGCCTTGCCACAAATAACCACCGATTAGAGACCGTGGCCTCCTTTATAAGCGGTCAGAAGCGCGAGGGAGAGAACTGACGAGCGTGTAGAGATCGATGTAATGATGCGAGAGTGACATATATCGCAGCAAACGGGAAGCAACCGTCGATAAAAATAAAACGAACAAATGAGGCGAGCGTAAAATAATATGGCGTGGGCACTGACGAAGTTTAGGACGAGACGTTATGAATGTTGGCCGTGCGAACAGACAATTTCTAGTGGGCGTAGAATGCGGAAACTGGAAATGGTGGTTGACGTGACGAAGACGGCGGTGCCCTTTTATGAAGGTCATGTTGATACTCCCAAAGTTGCCATTTAATTTCTCCAGTCTAAAAGCGTTGGTTGAATATCCTTCTATAAAGCCGGCATGATTTATAATATAATATACAGGGTGGCCCATAAGTCTCTCCCCTAGTATATTTTATTATCTATTTTTAGCTCACCTGAACCCATGTTCGGTGAGCTTTTCTGTTCGGAGTTTGTCCGCCGTCCGTCCATCTATCCATCCGATGTTAACATTTTCTTAAAGAATCTTCTCAAGAACGGCCTACCGCAGAGGTCCGCTATTTAGCAGATATTGTCCTCGGATTGGTCTCCTCTAAATTTGTTCATGGCATTCTCATCGAAGCTAGGGGAGGTAACTTCGGCCGATGCTCGTGTATTAATTCTTAAAAAATCTTATTCTTAAGAACCGCTTATCGCAGATGTCTGCCATTCAGCAGATATTGTCTTGGGGTTAGTATCTTTCAGATTTCTTCAGCATCCCGTCGTGGAAATAAAGGGGGTGATTTCTATCTACTTTTTATTTAAACATCTTTATATCCATGTCCGCTTAGTGCAGAGGTCTGCCATTTCGCAGATATTGTCTGTGTAGGTCTCATTCGGATTTGTTTAAGGCATCTCTATTTAGACAATTAGATATGATTTCAGCCAAGGTTTTTCCACAAATCTGTATTTTCTTCCTTCAGTATCTTAATGGGTATTTTCAGGTCTCTTTGGCCTCTTGTTTTTGATGTGAGGCAGTCTCCTTGTTGTCTTCTGGTTCTAATAACAAGATGGCCTCCCTGGCCTCTTGTTTTGTCTTTATATCTTTTTTTCAGGTGAGTGTCTCGGGGCCTCTTTGGCCTCTTGTTATTACATATTACTTATACTTTAATATTTCAATGTTTTGTGCGTTCTCAGGTTGAACCATAGCTGACAGAAGTCCATTTACACTTGAACAACGAGTATTGAGGGGTATATGGGTCCATGAACGTAATCACACATGCGATACCATGGCAACAACATGCGTGAAATTCAACTGGATGGAGCATATGCATATTTTGCTCTCGATGTTACGGCTTATTGGAACGAAACTTTTCACCAAAAATGGATCGGTCGAGGTTCAGTAAACCCACTCGCACGAGCGGCATGGCCCTCGAGAAACCCGACCTCACAACCAGTCACAATTCTATTCGGGGATATATCGAGGAAATTGTCTCCAAAAATCGATATGACACATACACTGGCTGCTGTAACCACTGAATTAGTAACAATGACTCGACTTATGTTGAGAAAAATGTCACACAGAAGTTGACGACGTATAATTTTATGCAGTGAAAATGACGGAGCACACCCAAATGTTCTCGACGCAATCTGGTAGGGAGGGAGGGATGACTTGAAGACTTAAAATAATGTATAATAGGATGTTTTGAGGCAAGATAATAGTTCTATAATTGTAAACGTAACCTTTTTAAATTTATTTATTCGCATAAAATTACACCTTTAGTCTTATAGTTGATGGTACGTAACATTCTGCATGGTCTGTATTAATGTTTTATTTTTTATCTTGTTATATTTTGTAAAAAAGATGATTGGAGCTTGTGCATGCATTCCACTATTATTGATTAACTAATTGTCTGTATTATTCAGTATTTTATTATGAAACATACAGCGCATGGAACATTCAATGATCAAACGCTGTATAAATACTGTGAACGTTATAGTTACTTATCACTGTGGTGTCGTAATATATTTGAAACATCTCACATAATAACGTCGTACGTCAATGAGCAGAGGGCGTCAACGCGTCCGGGCACCACACATAAAGGTGAAGTCTTGTTGCTATGGTGCTACTTTATCAATGGAGGCTGTCACAGTACCAAACGTTAGTCGTACTTACAAGATACCTCATACTATTCTAAAGAAATTTCAAGATGACCCGCTTCTTCAATAGAAATCTTTCTCGATATTAAAACATGAAAATCTTTATAGCTTTCTAAACACATCACGAGCGTCCACCCCCTCAGCCTGCCGTCACATACACACACATATATACGCCATCACAACTTCTCGTTGTGTCGTCGACATCATCTTGTCATTACTTATTGACGAAGGGATAATAGAGCACTCTAAATAAAGCTTTATTATCATTATTATTATCTCCAACCTGACGTTATTCGAACCTGGAGGTGTGGATTGCCGTGTTAGCCATATCACCGAATACGATAAACACAGTGTCAACACCGCTTAGACTGATACGTGTAGCTTGTGTGTTACCCCCTACCCGCTCACTGCATCCGACGAAGTTTACTATATACTATAAGCTGTATCGGTTAGTCTACAAGGTATCAACTTTGTAGTTCTCGCATTCACTGATATCTTTTAATATATATTGCCAAATCACGCGTGAAAACACAATGTAGTGCATTCGAGATACTTACTAGATATATACAAGATACAAACTAGGCATATACAAAATATAAACAAGATATATACAAAATATACATATAAAAGATATATACAAAATATATAATATATATGACATATTTACAAGATATATACGAGATATATCCATGACATATACAAAATATATAAAATATATATACGAGATATATACAAGTTATATGCAAGATATATACAAGATATATACATGATATATACATGATATATACATGATATACACAAGATATATACACGATATATACATGATATATACATGATATATACATGATATATACATGATATATACAAGATATATACATGATATATACATGATATATACATGATATATATAATGTATATATATAAAAGATATATACAAGATATATACTAGATATATATATACGAGATATATACTAGACATATACAATAGATGTCCCCCCCAGAGCAATGACAATCCCTAATAAACTTGACATGTAACATAATGTAGATAACAGAATCAATCACACGCGGTATTCAGTATCATTATTCTCAATGTGTGTACATAGCGATGAACGGGACATCGAAAGTGTAATCAAAACCGTCCGTCAGCAGTCAAGTGAATTCGGTTGACGGTAATCAACCCACCCACCCTTATAGCCACGGTGTGTTAAAAAGCTCCCCTCGTTACACATGCGATGGACAGGTAAATACGTTAGTAAAAGGTGAAAACTAGTACTAACACAGCGCGATATAATTATGCCCCTTGTTTTTGACACACATCAACAGTCGGGCCGATGTTGAAGTGACCGAAAAACTAAAACATCTATAAAATGTTTTTTATATTTGTAACGTTTGTAACATTTTCACTTCCCCCGTTACATTGACCTTGACCTCTGTGGTCACGAACGGATTTCATTACGCAAACTCACGGCTGAGCCGACAGAAGCTCTCGAGATAAAGCACTTATAGAAAATCACAATAGAAAAACATAAAAATGATATATCTCGAGTTTGGAACCTAAGCAACAATTGAATTGTATTTTGGTGCTTTATCAAACTGGGTTATCCCTCTTTAATAAAAATGTATGGCGTTGATAGGTTAGTGTTTTAATATATTTAATATAAATATAACTCATCAAGCTATAGCTTTTCTGTCCCTCTGAATACCACGGAGGAGGTTCCCCACTCGCATGCGCTTGGGTGCCTCTACATCCTCTATTACTTCAGTCGCCTGTTCTCCCAATAATCCTCCAAAGCGTTCTTAAATTCTATCGAGTCCTGCTATTGACTTAAGGCGGAAAAATTCATACGGAGTTCCATTCACCGGAACTAATTACAAGTTTATCACGCCCCGGCGAAAAAATATGAAATTCGCAGTTTCATATTTCCCATCAAGTCTTGATAAACGACTTTTGACTTAGCCCCAGGTCGCGATGGAATGGTACAGTAAAACGCCACCAACCCCAATCGATATTTAATTTAGCTAACGTATACGGCATCGGAATGCGAAATAAGATTACTGCACGCGGGGGCTTTGGGCCAAACGCGCATCGTTCCCGTCTCTCGAATTTGCATCGCGCCTCGATGGGAATCGGGAGACGGAAAAACATGGAAATATGACGGTGTTGCTATAATGTTATGTAAGGTGACGCGCCGGAGGGGAGGCCTATGTAATTTGAAGCTACCCGGCCACTTGGTCGTGTCGTAAATGAACGAATTGCCACGGGTACGCATTATGGTACGTTAGACGCTCCGTTGATCGAGCGTGAACGAGGAAATTTGCCAAACTCCATTATCAGCAAAGATTAACAAAAGGTTTATTGATCTCATTAGCTTTTAAATTTTCAAGACAATCATTTGAAATAGTCATGTGGGATGCTACGTTCTCTTTATCATAAGACGCACAGAATAGAGACAAAACCTTAGAGATAACCATGTGGTTAAAAGCACGGCTTTTCATGAAAAAGCTGCGCGTTTGAATCTCTATTAAATCTGATTCCAGCTGATTTAATCAGCCAGATATTCGTGCTTGAACTATCAATTAGAGATGAATTAATTGAGTAATTATAAATCTAATAAGTGTTTAATGAGGCAATCAGTAGCGGAATCAACTCCCAGTAATAATGAAAGTAAAAGACCCCGTTTCCTTTTCTTTATTCAGACCTACTTAACATCACTGATGGGAGCTATATGCCTCATTAAAGATCCTCATTTAAGAAATAAAAAGGAGTTCGGGCCGGAGACACGAATGTCATTGATGCGTCTTGAGACATGCAGATTACCTGCTTTTTTGTCATAGTTCTGGTAATTATAATAGATCAGTGTAATTATAGATCCATGAGACTGATCTTTATTTCGATCTGAAATTAAATGAAGATTTTTGCTGATTTGTAACGTACTCACTGAGTGTGAGGGTGGCATGTAACAAGTTTGAGTGATAAGCTGCAGGCTCACCTTGGCTGCTTGATGTCAATAAAAAACGCTGGATAGCTGATGTCTGTAATGTATTTGTTTATCGACTTTAGAAGATTACGAAAACTATGTTGGATAATTCAGTAAAAAGAGTGAAAAATATTGACGTTATTTGAACCGTCTGTGAATCCTGGAAATTAGAGATAAATGCAGATGGGTTGAAGATAAAAAAGAAATGTATTTCAGTGAAATGTAACCCTTAAGGAGATGAACAAAACGTTAAGACTGGCCAGTCCATTGTTTATTCATGTATACACCTTGTCGATGTAGAAGATGCGGGTGTGACGTCAAGACAGCCGCGACGTCTAGGGAGCCGCGACGTCTAGGGAGCCGCGACGTCTAGGGAGCCGCGACGTCTAGGGAGCCGCGACGTCTAGAGAGCCGTGATGTCTAGAAAGCCATGACGTCTAGAGAGCCATGGCGTCAGCACATGCGTTCGCGTGGGCATTGAGAGACATAACTGGGTAGTCGTCATTGCAAATCGGACACGGTGCCACGCTGAAATCATCGAATGACTCGACGGCGGACAGGTCAATGAGTCCGACGACAGCAGGGCCAGACTCGGTGTCTGTTGATGATCTGCGGCATCGCGTCTCGTGAAGTAGAATGTTACGTCGCGGCACTCGTTCTGCGCACGTCATCAAGTAAATCTTCATCGTACGTATCATGTGATTAATTCATGTAATCATTAAAACGGACCAATATCTCTCTTTTTTTGATTCCATGTTGGCAATTTCGCGATGCGAATATAAATTAGTTTTAGTTTTCTTTTAATACTGTTTAAACTAAGATTACATAAAATTAGAATTCAATTTTTTTGTCACAGTGATAAAAGTTAATATCACGTTATCACCACAGATATCACATTGCTGCAAAGATTGGACCAATCCTAAGTGCATATCCTATAGTACGAACACGATTTATTAGTGAAATTATTTGCCTTTTGGTGAAACAGAAAATATATCTCTTGCATTAAACTCACTGAGACAACTATGACAGGTAACGACAGTCGCGTCCGAGTATGATGGTTCCCTCCCTTCCAGACCTCCTAGATCAACTCCAGCTGCAACTTTCTGTTTCTTCGTGGCCCTGAAGGATGAACGGGGCAAATTATTTTCAAGATGAAGCGGGAGTAATAATCTCTTTACAGCAGTCTATAGCAAACATTCGTAATGTGTTAAATGGTTTGGTCATTTGGGATATAACCCGATCTATCGTACTATCTTAAACCCACATTTACTTCCCTTCCCCATCTCTATACTTTTAGAGATAAGATACCAACATGGGATGCTGTTTCTTGTAGCATAATCTCATACTCGTCTCTGAAATGCGTTAACCAAGCATTGTAAACGTCTGTCAATCAGACCCAATGATGGAGTGAACAAATGATTTCCACACGGTACAATCCATTCTAGTCACCTCGCATTTTCTCGTCTGTAAAAACTAATTTATGAAGAAAATTATTTTCTATTAATAGCATATCATAAATTAGTTTATTTGACTAAAAGACTATTATCTGTATTTTATGGCATAGCTATAGCTCACTAGTGATTTGATTGGATGATTTATATCGCTGGGCCCAGGTTGTATTCATTATTTTCTTTATTCTATTCACACAGACCTTTCTGGCTGTAAAGTCGTCTGCTTTCGTCTTTCGACTGAACGAGGACTGGGAACATTCTGTGAGACTAGTGTACAACGCATCCAATCCAAGTTAGGCAACTCATCATCGCTGTCACTTAGAGATACGATTTCGGGCAAAAAATGAGACATTTCGTGGGTAGAATTATGGTTTTTCAAAGGATTTGGACCTTTCTCAGACCGACCATCGTCATCATGTTGCAAAACTGCCGTAAGATTGAAATTGTGGAGAGCGGGGGACGTCGATGAATTCTTCGCTCTTGTGTCATCGTCATGGATACCTAGCGAATCGTCGCCATTTTTATTGGTGTTGTCACTGAACTTTGCTAACAAAAAGCGTTTCGTGATCCGAGAAAAATATTTTCGTTCCTTCGTCGAAATATCCGCTCGGCGGTGAGAGATGAAATTATTTCTCAGATCTGGAAGGGACGCCAAACAATTAGAGGTGGGATAGTGTTGGTTTGGTGCCGTTAGTGGGTTTATACAGTATATGAATAACACGAAACCTGGCCTAGATAGACACATCTAGAACACCCAAGGTTTTATTATGTCACAATGCAGTCGTAGTTATATTAACACAAGATATATTAATGCCAGTTATATTGACACAAGTTATATTAATGCAAGTTATATCAACACAAGTTATATTAAAGCAAGTTACACTAAGGCAAGTTATATTAATGCAAGTTATATTGACACAAGCTATATTAACGCAAGTTATATTAAGGCAAGTTATAACACAAGTTATATTAATGCAAGTTACACTAAGGCAAGTTATATTAATGCATGTTGCACTAAGGCAAGTTATGTTAACGCAAATTATATTAACAAAAGTTATATTAACCGAAGTCATATTAACAAAAGTTATATTAACACGAGTTATATTAACCCAAATTATATTAACCCAAGTTATATTAACCCAAGTTATTTTAACCCAAGTTATATTAACACAACACAAATGCGACGGACGCAGAATATCACAAAAAGACGTGAAAATTTTAATTTTTATTTTCTATCTTAAAGGTCACGCCATGGTAAATATTAATGCACATGGCCGACGCTATAAAATTAGGTGAAGGTCTCATTGCCAACCTGCGATGCTGAGGTTTGAGTCTAAATCGGCTGAGCTGATCTTCTGGTCAATGAGAAATCGTTCAACTTCCATCTCAAACTGCAACATGTAAAAATTACGGAATCAGGCGATATGAGCAGATGAGATACTAATGATGACCAATGCAAGCGTGGATGTTGAATATATCTACAATCATGATCAGGATTAGGTCATGGGTGAGTTGGGGCTGTTGGAATTACCCTGGGTTAAGGCTGCTGGAGTTACCCAACAATTTGGGAATTAAGTCAGTTGGTGTCATTATTTTTGTAACTGCATACACCTGATTGGTCGATAAGTATTAATGTGAAATAGTCGGAGATCTAATACCTACCGGTATAAACATAATGTAAATACACACTAGAATATATGACATTATATATATATATATATATATATTATATATTTAAAACTGTATTTCAGTGAATGTACAGCTTGCCAAATGACATTTAGAAGTTAATGAGAAAAAACACCCGCATAAAATCCCATCTGTTTTTGTTGCGCGTTATCACCTTATGCCTCTGTCAACCAAAACAATCATGAAATCATATCTCACCCATGAAAATGCGTATAAAAGGCGACCCTTTTAGTTGGAAGCCAGATTTTTCTTTGTAAATAAATTTTTTTCACAATTAAATCAAATTATTGACGTATGAAATAAAATAAATAAGGTATCACACGAAGTAGTTAGTAATTAGTTAGTTCGAATCCAATATATTACATTCAAACTTCCCCATCCCCTCATACAAACTCTAGATGCACCCACCCACTCATTAGACGATACTGCATGATGTTTGGCAACAATATAAAAATAAATTGCGAATTTTATCATCTATTTTGTCATCAGACTGTCTCATGCTGCTGACTGGGTGTGAAAAGCTTCACTAAATCGCTATAACACCGGTGATATAGCTCGAACAGCAACTTCCTGCCTTCCGCTACCTACCTCGTATATCTCTTTCACAAACACTCCTGCCGGGAGAGAGGGCGCTGATAGCGTGACATTCAGCTGTTATTTATCATGATCGTGATTATTAAGAATGCACTGAAAACACAAACCTTAACTAAAAATCGAAATGCTAAAATCCATTAAATACATAGGTAGATTATCGTTAGTCTCCGAGCAATAAAAACATCGACACTTAAATGAAAAATGACTTGATTTAAAGATTTGTCCTCAAGTGGATTAAAGAAAAGGTAAAGGCGAGGTTTTGGTGCTACTTTATAATTAAATGTCAGTCGCACGTACAACATTGCCCTGTTA
>WURV02201816.1:0-11596 GCA_011762755.2 Epimenia babai
ATGATGGAATGCAATGCTAAATAATACAATGGAAAGAGAGTGAAACATAGTGACAAGGAAAAAATTTGGGCATATGGATATTGAATCTAAATATAAAATTAACGCAGTTAAAAGCATCATGTCTAAAAAGGTAGCAGAATTACAATATAATTATTACAGTATGTGTAATGCACACTATATATTGTATCCACAGTTTGGAGGAGTGTTTAACTGTCAGACTAACCATAATCACTGGAGCAATATGAGCGCATCAACTCTTGATTATCACACGGCCGGCAGTCTGCAAGGACAGAATTCAAAAATGTCACGCTGAATCCATACAAATATACATCAAGAATGAAAAAATATGAAAAAATGACATCTTGATAGTGGATGTACATCTGTAGAAGGACACTATTTTGTAAATAGCGTTAGCCTAGATTCATATACTATTCCCAGAGTCACACGAAGCCACTCTTCACTCGGGTCCAATGATACAGCCCCCACCAACCCCTTCACTAATAGATCCATATATCAAACGCCTATACGAGTGAAGCAATTCTACTTTCATAAGATTTCCATCCATACAACAAAAAGGTGTAATAAACAAATAAAACAATTATCAATTATTCAATTGATAAAATGCTATAATTGAAATGGCAAGCCCATGAGCAATATAACACTTGAATAATACAGGCAACTGGATTAAATAGCTAAAAAACCTGTGTGATTATATACACCTGGTAACTATGTTAACAAAGGTGAGCTCACTAACCAATGCCAATGTGAACGGCTCTTCACATTTAGACCACCCGCTTGAGGTTTTTTTATATATCTATGTTGAAGCCAATGCATTTACCACTGTGTACTTATGCTTGTCAGGTGGTCATTATAACTCACTGTCATTGCCAATCATTTGTGTACCAGCATCTGGTGTTGCAAAAATGCTAAGACTGACACAAATTTCTCTATAAACTAATGGTAATAAGGCATAAAAACTCGTATATTTTTCGTCTCCTGTATGTGTGTATGCTCTGTACGCACGACGGCGACCTTTATCTATGCGACCAGATGAACATATTTTCATACATCCTTTACATACGCCAAAAAAAGTTGAGCTCTGAAAAGCCTGTTTTTCAGTTCGACAGTTATATTTTAAGAAGTTATTTGAGTTTCCTTATGTTGTGTGAACACGCTATGCTTATTTTAGCCAAGTTCATCGTATTCCTGAACTTGCTGGTTGAGATTTTAAGGATACCATGATGACATTTTTATAAAGTTACCATTGCGCAATATAACAGAGAGCCCTATGCTGTTGCCATAACTACCTGTTCATCACATATGTTTATATCCCAGTGAGTTATCTTCTGAAAATCATAATGCTGTAAAATGACAACATGATGACCTAATCGCCTCGCAGCAACTGTAACATTGTGGCAGAAGGCAGAACTGAGTCACTGACATGATTGACATCCCCAAAGCATTGAAGAAAAGTAGGAGATTTGAAAAAGTAGTACAAAATGATTATTTACCTAAAGGACTGATGTTACTTATTTCGAATTAAAAATGCTTCATGGTTCATAAATCACACCACTCGTATAATTCGAACAGGTACCGATTTAGCGATGGAACCTATCACTGTGTTTTAGTTAATTTCAAAAACTCAATAATTTATCATGTCGTCATGAATAAGAATAAGGTACAGTATATAGCTGGGGGCGAGTGCGCGGTGAGATACACCTGCGGTTTTACCTACCCAAAAACATTATAGCATCAGAGCATACATCAATCTAGTCTAGTCAATTGAATATTTTGGGCATTTTGGGCAATTTTTAAGCATTTTCTAAGAAGTTTTATATTACGCTTTTAGTCCTGACCAATTGACATCTGGACATGTGGGTCAAAAACTGTGAGGAATGAACATAAAATCAAGATGAAGCATATTGCGTGTTCACATTTTATCATCTCAGGAGTGATGTGTCAATCAAATTGGTTTTATTTTATTTCCAATCTGAATGTCAAACATTTCCATCAATGTGTTTAGCCTCATATTGATGTATATAATTGTACTGTACAAAGTTAGATGTCGAGTTGAGTTAATTCAACATATTTCAGTGTTTCACACTTTCATTACTGTTACTCGCTTCGTGATTGCATGTTTTTGCCCATCTTGTTGAGTCTCAGATATTCATGACATTTTTATTCAGGATATATTATTTTCTATCATCTATGAACTACAGAGATTGGAGCCAGTGCGAGATATCCCCAACCTCATTTGTATCTCGCAGTATCACGGAGGCCACTGTCATTTTCATTATCATTTTATATCTAATCAATTTAATTTAGTCCAACTTTTCTATCGAATATGGTCTAAATTTGCATAAACTTATATTTATGTACATGATTGTAACAAACAGGGTCATACATAGAGTAAACCATGTAATTATTGGTAGTCATTGCGTTTCATTTAAGTCTATCACATCTGATTATTAAAACCGAAATGAATTTAGGCTTCGTTATTTTCATATTGACCTGTCTACTAGTATGTACTAGACTAGTAAGACCTTCAAAGAAATGTTTAATATTGACTGCGCTTGATGAGGGGTGCAATTAAACCTGTAGAAACTCATAAATTATATTTGGACATAATGGAGCAGGCAGGACAATAACAACGGTAGAATGACAAGTGTATTGCCGGTCATTATATTAGACAAGTTCATCGAGGATTCCAGGGGCTAACCATTATGGCATGACGACACTGTCATATCATTTGGATAACAATACCGATGCATGCCGGTGAATTTCGACTTTTGACATTATTTACAAAATACATCCCATGACATCTGTATCAATTATAGCGAAATGATATGGTGGACAAAATGGATGGCACGTCGCTGCACTGACAATGAGCATTGACTGCGGTTGACTGTGAACTCTGCTAGCTCGGTGCTCGTGGTACTCGGTGCTCGTTCATGTGAAATATTCCCATACCACCCAGTTCACCCCTTCGCAGTATTCACATGGCTCACTGCTGCAGCTGGTGGTACTATCATGCAGGTTTTTTTTCCAGACAAGATGTTTGATTTATGGTGTGTCAGACGCATAATGACAATATTTATGACAAAACAACAAACTTGACTCAACTCTTGTGAATTTCCCACCAATATACATAGTATTTAATTAGATTAACATGATTTTTGTATGTGCAGCTTTTCACTGTTTTCGTCATTTCAGTTCGCTAAAATATGTGTTTCATTACCCTATATAAATGATGTATAATATTACAGAAAGAATAAATTAGTATATCTTATCTCAGGAGTTAGTCGGGTTACGGTACAATGAGCCCCACTAGAAGCATAACTATTGCTTGTACCCCGCATCAGATTAAAATATGTGGATTCTTCTGAAAACATTATGTAAAGTTAAGGTTATTTATAAGACTAATGATAATCCTTAAGGACCGTCCTTGTATAGAATGGCTAATACAGGACTCTATGTCAAGTAAAATGAAATAAGAATAGTTTAAACTTTTAATAATATACATTCATTTATATGTGATGTTTGAAAGGCTAGTCGTGTTAGTGTATACCTGTAGTCATTAGATATACATACATATATGTAACGCAATGTACACACTGTGCTACATATATACTAATGCTCAACCATAAAAGGTAGAATAATGATACATGATTCCTTCATACACCCCAAAAGCAGATTGTAGCAGTTCAGAAAATCAGTAGATAAATAATACAGTAAATAAAATATCATATATTTTTCTTAAAGACGCTGTCAGATAACCAAAGCTTAACTAAATAATGTATAATTAATGTTATGTGACTATAAAACTATGTTATGTGACTATAATACAATTAATGTTATGTGACTATAGTATAATTAATGTCATGTGACTATAATACCATTAATGTTATGTGACTATATTATAATTAATGTTATGTGACTATAAAACCATTAATGTTATGTGACTATAGTATGATTAATGTTATGTCAATGATCTACAAGGTATAATATATGAAGAAATTAAAAACATTCTCAAAACTGTACAATGAATCACAATCGGAAAAAGTCTAAACTTTAGTTTGGGTTATCATACTATCTGGACTGTGGATTTTTGTAGTGATAAATTTCCTTAGTATGATGGCCATTACTGACAGAAACATTATGGACCTGTCAACATATGGGGTACTATTATTACGTCCCAGTGTCAGTATAGTTAGATTAATAATATGTTGTGACATAGTTAACATTACGGACTCAATAGGAAGTCTATGGTAACTAGTGGATGCGTTCATATTTAAGGATTTGTGAAATTCTAGCGATAATTTTGTAATTGCTATTCCTAATAATATCCTTTTAATAACTGTTGCTTATACATTCATTCCTATAATGATCTATTCAAAGGAATATGATTATGGGAAGAAGCAAAATAAATCGTAATGTTTACTGTTAGATCAGATTCAAGATACCATTCAATGCTGAGACGCCATAGAGAGGGGCGTCTTTTGGAGCTGGCGCATGCATGCATGTATGTTGCGAATGATTGATAATACCATTTCAGTGTATTGAGCAACGAATGTTTATTTAGGGTGATTCATGTTTAACATTTAACTCATAAATAATTTCCAGGAGCACCACAGTGTGATGGCCAGTCTTGACGGCTGATTTTGGTTAAGACTTCTTATGAAAGACGCCACATTTTTTAGTGTCTCACACTGTGACTATTGTTACTCGATGTGTGATCGCATATTTATATGATATTGACAAAATTTAGTGGTCACAAAAAGGCATGTAGAACTGTCAAACCTCAACAAACTGGCCAAGACAGCTCGTTGCTTATGACTTATGGCCTAAGTAATGGAATACTGTAGCAACATGCAGTGCAGTGAATGACTACATATACTAGTATTGAAATTAGCATAACATAGCAATCAAACCAAGTAGGTTTAATTATTACTAATCATGACAGAAGGCCAAAGAGGCCTCAAGATGCTCGCCCGAAAAAGAGAAAAAAAGGCCATCTTGATATTAGAACGAGAAGACAACCAGGAGACTGCCTGACATCAAAAACAAGAGGCCAAAGAGACGAGAGGAGAAAGTTGCTTCTCCTAGCTGCGATGATGATACCATGAACAAATCTAGATGAGACCAACCCAAGGTGCCAATTAGCGGACGTCTGCGATAAGGAATTCTTGAAAAAATTTATTTTGAGATTTTATAAGAAAATGTTAACATTGGACGGACAGATGGACGGACGGATGAACGACGGACAACATAACAATGTAAATTTGCGAGGGGCTGGCTGGTACATTTTAAAGGGCTGCCTTCCCCAATAACTTGTTATTAACCATCATTTGGCAAGCTGCGCAAGGTATATAACTTTCACATTTTACTTTTTTTACATCTTACATCTCAGGTAATGATCATGTGATAATATCTAAACAATCAGCATAATTATGGTATCCCTCACCATCTTCATGTGACAGACTCTGCTACTTGAACAAATGGAGCAATTATTATTTTTTATAGCGTTCTAAAGAAGCATTTAATATATATTTATATCATACCA
This sequence comes from Epimenia babai, assembly GCA_011762755.2. Lineage (NCBI taxonomy): Eukaryota > Metazoa > Mollusca > Solenogastres > Cavibelonia > Epimeniidae > Epimenia > Epimenia babai. The sequence goes on from WURV02201816.1 coordinate 5,564, forward strand.
CATATAGAACAAATAGGTAAGCAGTCAATACCACCCACAATGTATAGGTTCAATATACCAGCATTACCTATTATTGTTTTGATATTAATATTTAGAAAACATCGATTACGCAAGACCAAAAATAAAGCAAAAAGTTTTTGTTCACTAATAATGGGGTACATTAGCCTTACGTTAACCTATAAGCTATAGGAATGTCGTAGATTACGTATACAATACTAAAGACAACCATAGTGATGGTATTTTAAGGGTTAATAATTCTAATATAAATTCTATATAAACTGTAAACGAATGAAAAGGCTAGTCATTTCTCCGGGTGCATTGACGCAGTGGGTGTACAGCTGTATAGCTGTATAGATATGGTGATAATGTGGATGGATATTTATTGAGACAGCTCCATAGAAAGTGCAATAAATGTGAAAGTAATCGGATGGCGTCGCTCCCGTCACTCCCGTCGCTCCCGTCACTAAGACATTAATCACGGAGCGTCACCGATTGTATCAATAACGTGACATCTTGGAGCACGCGTTGCCCGGCATCTACCTGTACGCGGGCACGCATTATGTCCGTGTTTGTGCCACGTGCGTCGTGCGGCATAAACCGGTAAGCAGCAAACATAGCGCTCTTCCCGCCTTCTATAGCTACACGGCGCCGAGAGCTTTTATCAATATTTGCTAATGCTTTACAATGAATAAACCTTACACACGAAATGCTTACAGCTGAAATTGTAGTAAACTGCCATTCGCAAATAATCAAGTTACAATAGTACACAGACTATCCCGATTATATGAAGTATGGTGAGACACATAATATATTCAAAAATGCCCTTAAAAATACTAAAACAAACGCTTATTTTTACAGATTAATTGCATTGGTTTGGTGCAAAAATAATATAACTACGAATAAACATCTTAGAAGGCAGTCGTATACCATGTGTAGTACCGTATTTTATTGTCATGAGAAACCAATATTACCTACATTTTTCACGCTACCTGTCACCTTAATACCATTAACGAACTGGTTTTCTGAATGACGATATTTTTCTGAATTTCAATAAGTGAATTACAATATTCACACTAGAAATAGACTCTGTAACTTTATATAATGAGACATCCGTTCTGCGTGTTCATTACTTATTATACATGTCTGCAGTTTTAATTACATTCTGTTCACCTGGAAAAATTGAAAATACCTCATTGCGTCACACGGCGAAATATTAATCAAATTTTTCCATGCTCATCGTGTATTCATAATGCATGCGAGGATTAGGCCGTCAAGCTGAAGTAATATTATTTATTCTATTGTCCGTGGTGGTTGCCAGTCAGGCCACCTGTATAGAAGACACCTGTATTGGATTGTTGGACTGTTAATATTTACTTGTGGTATACACTGTACAGGCGGCATGTGAACAAACAAGCGCTGAGACGCGCAATACTGTGAGTGAACGCAATACTGTGAGTGAACGCAATACTGTGAGTGAACGCGTGGTTATGTGTACGCCGGTGCGCAGGGGCCGATGTGAGCCAATACAACCAAAGCCTCTTAAGAATGTATAAAAGGAATAAATAATTACATATATGGGGAGAGGTAATGAGTCCACGCACGCGTACAAGGACCGGAATGATCGTGCTTTGAAAAAAAATAGCCCTTTCATTTGGAGATCGTGAGATCATCTGTGAGATTGAATGTACCATAAAGAGATATCTTATAAAGGGGTGAGAGAATGGTGTGCATATAGGCATGATATGAAATCCTTTATTGGTCGCGTGCATGCCCCGCAAGTTCGGCTATGATTAATCGCCGACGACGTACGCGTGGCTTTCTTTATCTTCTCTCATTTAAATCTAATATCAATGTCGGTCACGTAGTCCTGTTACTGTGTAAAGGTACACTCAATAAACAGTTGCCAGTCACGATAAGAGATAGGATTTCTTATTAATTCCACTTGTCAAATAATGTATTACACCGAAATTCTCCGAGCTCTCTGACACAATGGACTAATTTTTGTTCCTTGATTTAGTGAAATGCAGAGTAAAATGGCATCCCCAAAAGCAGAATAGATTAGTGGTGCAGCCTATCAACTGATCTACGCAGTAATTATTTAACAATAAATTTGTCGTAATGACTAATAGCTTTCAGCAATATTCCAGAGGAACCATAGGAAAGCAACCAGCCTCTGTCATGATCCCTCAGGCTAGACATATATATGCGTCGAGAATCAGGTACGGTCCTCCTAACAATGGGTCTTAATCAGTTAATCTCTTCTGCCTCGATGGAATTTGTCCATAAAGATTGAAGAAAGCGTGTCGCTTATGACCTACGGCCAATTGTAAACCACACTGGCCACGGGTACCTGTTGCTTAAGGTACAATATTGTTCTGGAGCGCAGATAAACCGCACGATGGACAATGAAAGAATGAACGCGGCGCTGGCGGTTGGTCATTCGATCGCTACAACTGAGACGGTTTAGCTCTCGAGCCATTCCTTTTAGGTCGTATAACGCGCCCTTTGTGATCAGTTTCGGCGAGATTAAAACAGACATCGAGGAAATGGAAAACAAACAGGAATCTAGTAACGGGAGTATGCGAAGATGACAATAGGCCTCCGGTTGGTCGGACCATCATAACATTAAGGTGTTGACTGAGATCTCTAAAAATAAGCGCGAACAATGGACAATGTCCTGTTAGACATGACAATGCATGCGCATCGCTGACCACCGACACAAATGAATTAGCATTGATTGGAACTCGAACTACCGCTCCAGGAATGTGTCCAAGGGCTTCTGATTTGTAAGGGTAGTCCCTTTAATGTGTAATTAGCCAGTCTCGAGTTTATTATGCGCAGCCATTGTTGATCCACAGCATACAAAATGTCGCACCGAAGGAAACCTCAATCGATGGTCGTGATTTTAAATTACAGTTTCGGAATAATGGAGTATGCCGAGTTCCATAGAAGAATGTATTATTGAGGGTGACACGGTGTGCAACTTAAAGTAGGGGCAATTGAAATTCTACTATTCTTATCCATGCACCCAGTGTGGTATGCATGACATTCATTGTTATGGCGTAGGTAGCAATGAAAGGTGGTGAATAGTTAGTGATAAATGAGACTACCATGGGTATCTGATATTTCTACTACAAATATCGCTAATCGCATGCATAAATGAAAAAGCATTCTGACAAATCCCCGTCTTTAATTACGACTTTAATGGAATTGCGATGCAAATTTGTTAGTAATAAAAAATATTACTGCAATATCTAATTTCCCAGATGCCTACCCCACTGCAAACCGATATCTAACACAAATGGTCTTCCCTTTCTTCCAATTTGAAAGTAAGCAATAAGCAGATAGTCCCGATTTTTAGTTCAAGCATGTCTATTTACACAACCTGCTAATAATGTGTTGAAAGAATGGTAGAGCAGAGGAGTGGCTACTGACTGCTCATAGTGGGTGTGGCAAAATAAGCTGTAACTATACACTTATAGTTTACAGTTACTGTTAAGAGCCCTGTGGGGTGGCTCACAGACTGAAAGGACCACTGCTCCTCCCTCACATTAACGCCTAATTGACAAGGATTGGGCCTTTAAAAAAACACACCTGTCATTCATTATGTAGTAATGGAAGTGCTAATTGGCTATTATAAATACCTGTTGGAAGGAAACTGTACTATCAACAGATCTCAACAGGTCTGTTGGCATCAACATTCAGAAAACTACTATTACATGTTCACAGAACACAAATATTCCTAAAAAATAAAAAGTGTTGCTACAGCGAAAACAATTCCGCAATTCGTAAATTTGCTTCACCTGTACATTACAAGGACATGCAAACATTTATTTTAAACTGAATTTATCAATAAAAAGTACATGATGTTAGTTTTACAGTAATATTTTTAATAAACCCTCATTAAAAGAATATGGTTAATATTTCCATCAGGGGCAAACTGTGGGCCATATGTGACCCACGATATGTTATATATTGCCCTCAGTCCAGCGACTATATTTAATAGTAATACATTCAAGATCAGCTTCTCATACACAAGTCGAAGTAGACCTACAATGGACACAATAACAATTACTGAATACGGCAAAAAGCTACATTGTATCACGTCAATTTCTGGAAACGTATGTATTGATGTATTACCTACCACGAGAGTGTGTGACTCAATATGTCTGGGTATTTTACTCAAGGTGGCATCGACTCAACAACTCCCCTAACTCTGCTGTATTTAGATAATGCTATGCTTTATTTATGTAATACGTATGTAACAGTATAATGATAAGTTTTGCTATAAAAAATTCCTTCTGTAAAATAAATTTGTAATAAGTTCTTTATATACATTCATGCAGCCGGTAACAAAAGTAGTCCCGCTGGTGGGTCTAATATGGGCCACTCGAATCCATCAAGCGTAAGAGGGATGTTCTTTCACCACCCATTCTATCTACCTCACAATAATTGCCTAAGCTAATTGTACTCCGACAATGCTCTTGGCTCGAAATGCTTTCATTGACCTACTAAATATTAGAACTAATCGAAAGATAATAATGATAATAATAGGATACAGGATAAACCCTTTACTTCTTACAATTACTGGCAAACGTACAAATTTTCTATTATGTAATACAATTTAATGTAAATTACTTGATCCGCATCACGTTTCATAAAGACCTGTTCTAGCAACTTTGAAAATAACGAACGTTTGTCCTCTGAAACCTACAGTGGGTCCTTCTTGTCAAGCAGCAACACTTCACCTCGTTCGCTACTTTATATTGCTTATTACCCGCGCGATGTATTTATTATCCGTAGTAAACAACTTTGTACACAATACGCCGATCGAGTACGAAGGCTTTACGATTTGAGGGAACTTCGCAGAAGACGGCGTGATTGGTAATAATACGCGTTAGTTAAACCATCTTAATTCGGTAGAGTAACCAATTAATTCAACTCCTATTATAGGAATTGAATTGGCGAGACAGGTGATGGGAAATGTGAACAAGTGACATTATGTGGTTGTACTTTTACACTAATACCATGAGGCAGTGAAAGGAGAGTAAGTTTATCATTTTCTGTAAAGTAAAATGCATAGCCCAGTGGGAGGTCGATATTATTACCTTGAAAATTCACAGTAGCTGAATAGGTACACCTGAAAATGGATGCTAATTATAGTATAAATACTATGGATTACATTCTACCCTGAGTTAAGCTGAGGGGAATATGAGGGAGTAATAGGAATTATTCCTTCTTAATCTGGCTGGCATAAATCTCTGACTTATATATTCAGAAGAACTATTCGAAATGCTATAAAATTGAGACATATATACAGTAGCTGAAGTGATACATGGAATGATCTAAGATGTTATATGGATGGTTTATAAATCTTACTCGTTACTGAATTAACTGACATGTGAACTACCCAATATCAATAAAATGGGTGAGATAAGAAAATCAGTAAACACATTTATAATCAGAGCAAAATTGAGCAATAATATTGCAGCATCTGGTTAGATGCGTATGACTCTGAGCGTATGAAGAAGCGATCTGATCTTATCTCACGACTGAATCTGTTGATGGAAGAGTCTGCGGTATCAGTATCGGATTGTCTCCTGAACATGGTACATTTTGAAACTACAGCTCTCAGAATTGTGAAACTTACTGCAGCGAGCAATAACAGAGAAAAACAATAAAAAATTGTGATCGTGGTGTTCCATGATGTTATTCACTTAGCCACGTGTCTATCTCCTCTTAATTATGGGTTTATAAAACACTTTATAAGGTGTATTTGTTCTTTAACTGCATGGTGTATGTTGCCACTTGACAGAGATAAAATGCCACGGGGACTTGCTTACCGTACTGGCCGCCTTATAAGTCGCACTTTTTATGGTCTCTAACCTAACTATGAATCGGGGGTGCGACTTATATTATGAACTTACTGAATATCATGACCGAAAATTAACAAACCATCTGGAATACTGATATTTGTGACCATTTTGACAGCCACTTTGCCCCTATTTTTCCGATTTAGCTCCGTTCTCGCCT
>WURV02201827.1:0-11595 GCA_011762755.2 Epimenia babai
GTAGCAACATTGGTGTAACAGTATAGGTGTAGAAAGATTCAAGTAGCAACATTGGTGTAACAGTATAGGTGTAGAAAGATTCAAGTAGCAACATTGGTGTAACAGTATAGGTGTAGAAATATTCAAGTAGCAACATTGGTGTAACAGTATAGGTGTAGAAAGATTCAAGTAGCAACATCGGTGTAGCAATAAAAAAGCCAGATGAGGAGAAATAAGTATATACAGGGATCAAAGTATCCAATGATTAAGATAATGGATTTTGTATTTTGTACGTCAAAGTAAGAGACTTGTTAGACAAAATAACTTGCACCGATATCTTCATCATTCTGTGATCTCATATCACACTGTAACACAGTGTAATGTTAATGGATGTGAACTTATTTATTACTCCGTTTGATTTATTTGTTTCTAATATGAAATTTGTGAAACCTTGACTCGATCAAGCAATAATAATAATTATTATAATAATGTTTTATTTTAATTGCCTTATTATCCCTTAGTTGTTACAAGACGATGCCAAGTTCCCAAGGGTGAGGCTTTACAACAATATTTAGCATTCAAAATTTCAAGTAAAGGTTAGAAAAAGCTCACTAAGCTGGATTAAAGCTCACTAAGCTGGATTACCTCCCCTGCCCCAAGGACAGAATGGCTGTATATAATAGTTTTTATTGTAATCTTTTTAGGAACAAAGCAAAAATAAACTTTAATCAAACATATGTTTTCCAACTAATAGCTTACCGCTTCACAACCTCCCTCTTTCTTTTTATTTTTGAGCTAATTTTTCGCTCAGATTCCGTGACTCATTCACCTGGGGTAAGACTAGGATAGATAATGGACCAGAGACGAGCACTCTTATTGGCGCATGGTGATGACATTAACCGCAATATCCCGCAGTAGACTCCATACTTGACTGAATTCATCCATTAGCTGAGTTTGTGACCAGTCAAGCATGCAAGTCTACCAGAAATCTTAAAACCGAGATGGGATGGTTTTATTAAGGTAGTAGGTACAACGTATGATAACCTGCGCATTGGTTTAAGGCCATAAAACTTCATTCTCGTTTCATTGTCGTCTTAATGGATCGAATGGTTGCCTGAATTTGCTCGCTGCATCTCTTGATCTCTTCTACTACCAACCCCTTTCAATTCATAACACATTGCTGAGCAACCCCATTCTATACTTAACATATAGCTGACCAACCGTATTCAATTCATAACACATAGCTGACCAACCCCATTCAATTCATAACATAGTTGACCAACCCCATTCAATTCATAACACATAGTTGACCAACCCCATTCAATTCATAACATGGCTGACCAACCCCTTTCAATTCATAATACAATACATAGCTGACCAACCCCATTCAATTCACAATACATAGCTGACCAACCCCATTCAATTCATAACACATAGCAAAACATATGACTAAGTCTGTTCCACAGTTTTGGCACTTAAAATGTTAATCTTCCGCTATAAACAAGCATGAAATTTTGTAATTGCGTCAGATCGCTGGTGCTAGTAATTGACATTAATAAAGGAGGTACACATCATGGTAAATCGATTACCGGAGACGACGAGACGTTCTCATCACTGAGGTCACTGAAGCGTGACTCGTCTGATAATAAAACCACACAAGAGGATGTGATAACTGTAATATATCGTCGAATCCTCCACCAAGGGACATCTACCTCATTAATCTTGGCTTAATGTTCCTCCGTAGCTGAGTGAAGTGTCATCAAAATCAAACACCCTCACGCAGACCTCGTGTACGTACATCGACCCTAAAATTGCATTGCCGCAAAGGTTTTTGCGAAATGATGTATCGATAATTTTAATTGTTCTTCTTATCTAAAAACATACAAAGATACTCAACTTGGCAAACATGGTGGATATTTATTGAAGTATTTTATGAAATACATCGTTTCTAGTATAACTACAAACATCTACTGTATAATTATTACCATAATGTATAGCGGAGTTCAGTTTATACAAGGGAACGAACTCTTGTCAGGATTTGAAGGATTAATAGTATGGCACTTGTGTTGCGTGGTCGGGAGTCATACTCTTGGTGTATTTCTAAAATTCTAGCTCAGGCATCCAGACGGCAATATTCGGTTTGAGAGAAATTTGCCATTCACCTGACAAGTGAAATTTAATCACTTGTAGATCACAGTATAAAATTATGGCAGATAATACTAGCTTGTTTATTCGGACACATATGCTTGGAAGGTTCTAACTCGAAAAAAAACAACAAAACGTGGAATAACAACTGATTGCATTAAAAGGTAATGAAAATGGGTAAATAAATCGTGAATGGGTAAATAAATGATAAACTTGGAAACAGCTTGTGAGCTCGTTACACCGTCTACCGTCCCATCCAACAGTTAACATCGTTAACATCGAATGAACAGATGGGAGAGACGATGTGTGAGTCATCAGAAAAACAGAAATAGAAAAGCAGAAAAGCATAACACTTCTGACTGACAGATAATCACTCAAACTCCATAAAATACAGATTCGTACACGAAAACTTGTAAATTTCTAAGTCACTTCGTAGCGTAGGCAGTTATTTTATCTTAATTTGTACATCTGTATATAATTATATATCGATATATATACGCAGTTACGTACTGTTTCTTTCAAGGGTTGTACAGCAGTTAGATAAATTACGTGGCTTACTTAGTGTAACTGTGTAACATTTACTGTGTAGCACTAGATGGTACATTTTAACGCTGAAATATCACAGAAATAAATATTGTCATGAGAAGGTCACATGGGGAGAAAAAACTAAGAGAAAATGTGGCTATACACACAGGCATCACTTTAATGGGTTCTATTTGAGTTGATTTCATTTTGCATAGTAATGATAGTCATTATGAGGTGGAATAGAATCGTTAACTGATACTTCATCGTAATTGAAAACATGTTGGTTTGGTTTGTATCGTTATAAATGTGGTTATTTGGACATTACTGGACATTTGAAAACATCACCGAACATATTTAATTAATGATGGCATGAGGCCATTTATTGTTTGACAGATACCAGCTGCAGTATCTACCACCACCACCATACCACCCACCCTTCCCCATGTCTGCTGGAACCTATGGCGATCGGCAGAAACAGAAAAAACAGCTGATAATAGTTAAATTAGAGATTTTAGAAAAATTAATGACTAACCTGAACAGAAAAAACAATTTTGAGATTAAAAGCAAACAAAATGGACCAAATTAAAGCTGAACACATCTCATCCATGATACAATCCTACAAGCCATTTATAATTTTGCACTTTTTTGAAATCACTTGTAACATCTCCCTATACTTTGGCCTGAAGATCCACGCAAGCTATCGGCCTTTAGTACAATTAGTTTAGTAACGAAGTTAGCAATAACCTGTTATCATTCATCGATGTCTAGTGGAATGGTGCGAACACACATTATACGCGCGGCCACCAGTCGAGGGCCCGCGTAACATCCGTTGTTTCAATAAACTGTTGACATGCCAAAACTGACAAAGCAACGTAACCGCGCTTTATGTAAACCACCGACCTACCCGGCTCGCCAAATGTCACTGATACGTGGGGTGTTTAAATTTTTTTAGGTTTACAGCGAATCAGAATCACCGAGGAAAACGGCTGCGTGTCAGATGTCGAGACGTATCCATCATATTCTCACTTCTCCAGTAAACATTTACTTGTACTGTCCATCATACCATCGTTGCCATAGACGAGCATCTCAAAAATATTTCCCGTGACTGCATTCACCGTGGCAACCAGAAGACAAAGTAACTCTGCTAGGAATACTAACGAAAATCATCTGTATTACCCAGAGTTTCAATCCTCCACCTTCTTGATCGTACGTCTGAGCTCTTATCAACCGAGTTAGCCTGTCCCCGTAACTACAATGCTAATTAACCTTATATAAACCTCGGATAATTTAGAACAGACTGTAAGGCATGAACCATGAACCAGAGACAACGGGAAGGGACATCACTCATTCGCTATCGCTATAAATAACATTTTACCATTGATTTCACTAAGCTGAAGCTGATGTTGTTTTATGAATGAAGATGTATGGCAGTGTTTTTGTTCTATCTCTCATTTTATGTCACCCCAACACCCCACACCGCCAATCATAATTTGAGTGGCGGATATCAGGGTGGTTAAAGCAAACGATATTTCACGATAATTAGACAGTAACTAGCTTAGTGACATTTTCCACGCACGCAATTCTGCAATTTGCCTATTATATTACATAAGATATATCAAATGTGAGAACTACATGTATTTCAGTTGGAAGACTTACGGTTTTTTTATGGTTGTTACAATATAGTGAATATAAACACGATATTCTATTTCCGTAGCTCGTCGAATAATTGATACACTGGATAACGATTGCACAATACTCAAGTACACAATAATAACGGGACAACAAAAAACCATCAAAAACTACAGACAGATGAGCTTCGGTGAATTCACCTATGTACACAATAATCCAGGAAAAAGATTTTACCCCTAAGGCGAACAATGGTTTATTATTTCATAGGCTAATAAATTTTGAAGTCAACAACTGGCTGCGATGATGATAATAGGCCAATGTAGCGCAGAAATTTGAGCAAACATCACGATTTCCAGTCTGTACCATGTAATCCAATGCCTTATTAAATACGACGTTAATCCATAACGACGTTCACTTACGTTTTTCATTAATGCGACACACGTTTAAAGTGAATTACAGAGAACAGACTGCCATTTATTGTTATGAATCTACACTGTTTTTAACAGTTCATAATTCTGTGATATTCAATATCAACTATATACAATGCGCATGTATATTACTCCATTACAATATACAAAAATATACATATTGAAAAAGAATAATAGACTCAATGATCTTGCTTGCGTGGCGGGAGATAAATTTCTGTATAAGATACAACGGGTATGGATAACATTACACAATGCTATGTAACAATATTTTCTATGATACAGGAAAAACTATTTTTTGAAATCACAACAGCTTATGCTTGTAGCGAGTAATTCTGTACATATTTAAATTGAAAGCTTGCGATATAATAAGTATGCAATCTGATTAAGGTACAGAATACAGTAAACGCAATAGACTTATAATCTTTGAAGTAAACATCATACAGAATTCGTCATATTAATTTTTTTTATGGCCTTCATTTACAAATTTCCAATCACCCTGATTCTGTCGATTGGTATAAATCGAGATTTATTGGATAACTGATTCTAAAAGCAAGATCGTCAAGCACGAATGTCTCTTGGTCAAAATCTACCGTATTAAATGTTGAGGGAGGCTTCACTACTGTTTTCTATGTACGGTGAGTATGCTACACAACTAGCGGCGAGTGCTACACAACTAGCGGTGCGTGCTACACAACTAGCGGTGAGTATGCTACACAACTAGCGGCAAGTGCTACACAACTAGTGGTGAGTATGCTACGCAACTAGTGGTGAGTATGCTACGCAACTAGTGGTGAGTGCTACGCAACTAGTGGTGAGTATGCTACGCAACTAGTGGTGAGTATGCTACACAACTAGTGGTGAGTATGCTACACAACTAGTGGTGAGTATGCTACACAACTAGTGGTGAGTATGTTACACAACTAGGGGTGAGTGTGTTACACAACTAGTGGTGAGTATGTTACACAACTAGTGGTGAGTGTGTTACACAACTAGTGGTGAGTATGCTACACAACTAGTGGTGAGTGTGTTACACAACTAGTAGTGAGTATGCTACACAACTAGTGGTGAGTTTGCTACACAACTAGTGGTGAGTATGCTACACAACTAGTGGTGAGTGTGTTACACAACTAGTGGTGAGTGTGTTACACAACTAGTGGTGAGTATGCTACACAACTAGTGGTGAGTATGCTACACAACTAGTAGTGAGTATGCTACACAACTAGTGGCGAGTGCTACACAACTAGACGTTTCAGATGGTGCGTGCCAGTCTGTCAGGTGGTCCTGGTCCATGCTAGGTGACCGGCGTTATCGGGCAATGCAGGTTATCAAGTGGTTCTGGTCTGTGCCACACCGCCGGCGGTATCGGGCAGTGCAGGTTTATCAAGTGGTTCTGGTCTGTGCCACAGCACCAGCGGTATCGGGCAGTGCAGGTTCATCAAGTGGTTCTGGTCTGTGCCACACTGCCGGCGGTATCGGGCAGTGCAGGTTCATCAAGTGGTTCTGGTCTGTGCCACACCGCCGGCGGTATCGGGCAGTGCAGGTTCATCAAGTGGTTCTGGTCTGTGCTATGACCGCCGGCGGTATCGGGTGGTGTAAGTTGCGTAAGAGTGACGCTGCTGTCCATCGCAGTATCAGGTCGCGCAGGTCGGCGAAACAGTCCTGACGAAGGCGGCGAGATCTTTAGCCGATTGAGTCACGCGCACCGTCCTGTCAACCATGTCCTGCATGAGTGGCACCGATGGGTACTGCAACGCCGCGACCTTCGTCGATGACACCAACTCCTTCAACAGGTCGCACAGTCGGTTAGCGTGGCTAATCACGGTCTCACGAACGTGTTTGTGCATGAGATTTCTATGCATCGTATCGCCGGTGAAAACCAGTTTATGGGCGGCGAGAATCACGAGTTTACCGTACGCCACGAACTCGCGCGGCGCGCTGTTTTTCTCGACGCAGATAAAAAACGCATCGATACTTTTCGTCAGTTCGTCCGTCTGCATTTCTATCTGTTTGTTATAAAACGCGAGCAGCTGTTGGTCGTTTCGCTCGAGCTGCGACGTGGAAGTTTTCGCAACAGTGTCCGACACAATTTCATCGTAACTAAGGGAATCGTCATTCTCATCCTTTGCTGTTGGATGTTTCATCGATAACTGAACGTAATCGTAGTCTTCGGCGATTCTCGATATATCTTGATTTAGGAGTTTTTTCGACGACTTTTTCAATGTATCGTCGTCTTTCGATTCCGACTGGTCGGGTACATTTGGCAGCGGTCGCTGCTGCATGGCTTCAGGCGTCATTCTCGTTGGTTTGGGAGCAACGCTGGGTTTACCGGACGCAGGAATGTGTTTATCATCATATGATTTACGAAATAGCAGCGACGAGTTTCCATGTATAGTGGACGCAATTTTACGAACGTCGTTCATCACGCCTTTTGTCATGCGTATCACGATACCAAGATCATCGGCTTTTTGCTGATCTTTCTGTTCCACTAAATACATTAAATTCCAATTGACCAAATCGAGATTAACTACGGAATTATTGATTTTTTCGAACGTATCGTGTAAAGTTTGAAGTTGCGTGTATAATTTCTTTGTGAGTTTTTTGTCCGTAACGTTCGTTGAATTCGCTAGACTCCCGCGAGCAAACTCGACGAACGCTTTGAGCGTAGCGACGAGATTTACGCACGATTCTTTCACGTCGTAAAGTCTTTTCTCCATGACGTCGCGTTTTCTCCAAGTGCTACTGACCCGAGACAGCAGATTCAGCGTGGACTTCTTCACGTCCTGCTGAAGTTTCACCAAGAGATCCATCGCCGAGTCCAGGGTCAGCGGGAGATCGGGATACGAGAAACACGACGCATCAAACGTCGAGTCCAGACTCGAGGTGGACAGACGGGACTCGTCGATGCCATCGGATGAGTCGGATTTATTGGATAAGACAGAATCGCGCGTGACTTGTGGAGGAACATCGTACACGCTGCCATGTTTGTTATTCGCCTTTAGCGTATCCTGATCGCCGATATCGGTTTGATACCACTTCGGAGTACGCGGTACGTCGTACTCCTCATCAAATGAAGGGTGACTACTCTTGGGTGAATCGTAATCTTCGATGTTCGAACTACTAAAACGAGATCGTGGACTGTCGTAATCCTGCGAATCCAATTTAGTTCTCGTTGGCGGATGCGTCAAGTTTTTGTCCGCTTTCATCTGCTGCGTGATTTTCGGCGACTCGTAAGCGCTATCGTCTAAACGAGGAACATCGTAATCTTCGCTGCTGCCATGTTTCGGCTCGTCATAATCCTGGTCTAAACCGGAATCACGCGAGACGACGACGCGCGGGGGAGGTACATCATAGTAATCTTGAGCCGTTATATCGAAACTCGACCTACACGACCCGATCCCACTCGTAATTTGCGACTGTAGGTCGCTATGCGTACTTGAAACCGTCGCGGCAGAATCCGTCGACAGAAAGCTGCAACGATCGGGAGAATTACTATCTCGTTTCGCATCGTATAAATTCCTCGCAACGCCTTTCAGTGTGGGGGTGTCATAATCAAGATTATCATCTCCCCCTGATGCACATGCGCGGACTTTAGCACCGGGAGAAGGGGTATCATAGTCAACTTGATCGTTTGTACGTTGTGAAACATTCAAAGTGAGACGAGGCGTTCCGTGGCAACTGAGCTGTTTGTAACTGGTGCCATTTGGCGACGCGGAAGAACGATCGTTACTCTTTCTCGGCGTGTCGTAGTCGATTTGATGATCGCGCTGTTGAAATTGGGTATTGTTGGTGCGTACTGCATCGTTAACGTGCGTGATGTTCCTCGCTGGTCGGTCGTAGTCTGCGTTTTGCGCTCGAAAACTAAATATCTTCGTGGATTTAGGCAACGTTTGCGACGCGTACTGTTCACCGTGGAATGATCGCGTTGGGGGGACATCATAATCAAGATTGTGAGGCGTTTTGTTTTTGGCTTGCACATCCCCAGTCCTTTGAGGCATGACGAGCTGAAACGGGAAAAAAGGTTATTATTAATACGGGTCGGCGAATACAGACACAATGGTCTGAAAAAAGGACATGGATGCAGATGAATAAGTGGACTGATCCCGACTGTTCTCATTCACTCATTCATCTCATTAAATTAGATTACTGTCAGACATGAGCAATGAAACTAAAATGAATATGAGAATAAAAAAATTTCACCAGCGGCGGAAAGGACCGTTTTATTAAATAACATCTTCTGTAAGCACGGCGCAGTGAAGTACTGTGATCCGGGTTAGGATTAGGGTCGGGGTTAGCGATAGCGTTAGAATATATCCTGGTGTCATGGCGGTACATCGGCGAGCGGGTTGCACTAGTTCACTGCGCCTCAAGCACTATAATGATTTATAACACAGCCAGTGTTTAGATAAAATACACAAAAAGAATAAAATTGAAAAGCTTGTATTATTATAATAAGTGCAATTCTGCGAATTTTGTTCTCACAGAGAAAATGGCATTACTTTACATATTCAGGGACAGTAATACTAATGGAGGCATGCTGAATGATGAGCAGCAAGGAGCTGGAGGCTGGTGCTGATAACGAGCCTTTGACGCATCCGCGTTTTGATTTTGCGTCGATCACATTCTGATTGTTCAAGAGCAGGACTTGCTCAGTGAGCATTGTCGGACTTGATAGAGAGCGTAATAATAAAACAAAATAGAAATGTCTAAGTATAAAATATGTGTGGGAGCAATAAAACAAGAGAGGGTCCCGTGCTATTCTGTGAGCATGAAGGTCATCAATTCGTCCTGAAAGGCTGAAGATGTGGCAGCACTAATAACAGATGGTAACACATTCCAGTATGCGACTACTGCTGGAAAGAATGAGTTACTGTAGGGGTTTTTAGTACAATGTGGATCTATCGTCTCAAGGTATCTCCAACTTCATACATTCTGTAAATGGCTATTGCACAGATAGCCTATGTAGAGGGCAAAATTCACGGGTCCTAAGGTGTGCTTCATGTTGCAAGTGAATGCTAAAAAAATTATGCCATCACGCAGAAACTTTGCTAATGATCTGCAATATCAGCAAATGTGAACTCAATGTGGAATTTAAACGAGTAATCCACGCATAACGAGTCTGAATCACGCTGGTGTTGATTTATTGGCTGCGAATTTTATATTTCTGCGCACGAATGGGAGAATTACTGTACTGTATTCATTCAATGTACACTACGCGGAATTAAACAACACTATTAATACACAGCGGTGTGCTTCCACCAAAACACTGGCCAGATACACTCCACTCACGAAACACACTGCTGTCTGCCCCCACTCGACTCTGGTGCTGCCTCACAGGTGCTGTCTGATGTATAAATAGTACACGATACACTGAAGGGAACATACTTTTTGTGAGGAAATCACCAGCTACTGCTCTGAGCTACTAACACGCAGGTGCTGACTTGTATTCTTTAGTCCTCAATCTGCATTAGCCAGGCTGTATGTTAACACTATACTATACAGAAAACATGGCAAACTTCTTGAGCCAAAACCCACATAGTTGAAGAGACTAAAACAGGAGACATATGATGTAATACTCATTACACATGCTGCAGATTTGAAGCCGTTTTCTACATCATTAGCATTTCTGTTCACAGACTGCGGATAATTTATCCCACACTCGAAAGAAAGAGATCAGCAGCACTTGTTGGTAGAGGTATAACATTTACTATATTAATAGTGTATAACATAAATGTTATGCTCTATTAACATAGTGCATAACATTTATAAACTGCAAGTATCTACCAATCACTGATCAGGTTAATATTGAATATTTATGGGGGCTATTTAGCGCAGATACAATACCTTCGACACTCGCATATCACCCTAAAAAGATATTTTAATCAGATAAACTTGATAAATGATCATCGCAGAAAAGCCGACCGGTGGGTGGTTTGGAATCTAGCGCTCCTACCACTCTTCTATCTGCTTCCCAAATAGACTGGTTCCCCTTGCTTCAGTTATATATATAGGATTGCAACTATTCCTATCATGGTGTATGGAGTTTCTATGACTGCTTGATTCGTGACGCAACAAATCAAGGATGATATCTTTTATAATAGACTCCCCAATTCTTTGGATCTGAAACTTTCGCATGCACGCTATGCTTCATTGCATTCACTTCTCAGTAACTCAGGTAGCCACTAGTCACTAACATGGTTAGCCACTAGTCACTAACTCAGCTAGCTACTCGCCACTAACACGGTTAACCAGTCACCACTAATATGGTTAGCCACCCATCAAGTACATGGTTAGCCACTCGCGACTAACATGTCCAGTCACTCGTTACTAACACATATAGCCACTCATTAAAAACACAGCGAGCCATTCATTATGAATACAGCTACCCACTCGTCACAAACACAGCCAGCAACTCATTACTAACACAGCTAGCCACTCATTAGTTATAGATGGAAAACTAGGCTGATAATGGAGGAAATGGCAGCCACAATAATAAGAAACTAACAAAATATCTCGACTTATTCGAGGTCTTTTTGAAAGGCTCGGTCCTACCCCTGTAACCAGAGTCACATAAATCTAGATTTCATTTCAGGTTTGTAAACTAATTTCCACGTTTGCTGCACTATGGACAGGTATATAAGGTTCCTGCACAGGTGGTAATGATAGCAATAGTGCCATCAATAATACAGATAAAACTGAAACATATCCGGCCGTAGACAGGTAATCGATGAGTAACGCGAGTAATGGCTGATTGCTGAAACGCTTGTGTCAGCATGTCTCGATACGATACACAGGTGAGTCGCGCACAGGTGAGTCGCGCACAGGTGAGTTGCGCACAGGTGAGACGCGTACCATATTGGCTTATATCACTAAGATGAAAATGGTAAATTAA
>WURV02201838.1:0-26909 GCA_011762755.2 Epimenia babai
TTCATAGCGAGGGCTTGTAAAATCGAGAGAACGTTCAGCATGAAGCCCTCGCCGCTCACTAAACTCTCGTCGACCTGAGAACGATCCGCATGGATGACGGTAAGTTAGGATCTGATGGCGACAGGGAGAGAGGGGATCCATCGACGAACGAAACGCGTTTCGGCGTGACCAGTAGTCGGTCGGTTACCGTACTACGTAGGTATAGTTGCACGCTGAGTTCGGCGTCGATATATCGCGCCTCTAGGCTGCTTATACGGCTTTTGAATCGCGATAAAGTCAAAGGGCGAGAGACATTCTCTAACTAGCACCGGCGAACGCACCTTTCACTTTCTCAGTTCACGGGTACATACTATATTCATATGGCATAGTTGACCTGGCGCAGTCAGAACGCAATCAGTACCCTGCCGATGATAAAACCCCCCTCGGGTTACCCAAGATTTGAACCCACGACCTCTCGGTCCAAAGGCCGGGCTATCCCCATCCTAAATATCAGGTATAGAGAGAGAAGGGTCGTTTGGTATTGATTTTATAACAATTATTCCCGACTTTAATTTTATAGAATTGGTGACGATCGTACAGCCAGGTCCTTTGCTTCCCGCTAGTAAACTAGCACGAAATAACTCCTAATGATGATCGGGGCAGAGAAATTTCTGCCAGCATGAGGTCTATTTGCGAGCTGGCCATATGTAATATTCATGTATGTATATTGGAAATGCCATGAGAGTGCTTTTCTGAAGAACAAACTTGCCCCCCGTGTGCCCCGATTTGAAATTTCGCACCCCGGAAGATGTACTGTGCAAGTACCGGTGTTTGAAATAAGCACAAAGTGACGAAATAAACACAAAGTGACGAAATAAACACAAAGTGACCATACAGGCTAATGCTTATCTTTGCGTAAAAATGCCACGAGTTAAAAAATAAATAAATCAAGTGTGATATTTAAATACCCAACTTAGAAGCCGCTTGCGCAGCTCGTCAAATGATGTCTTACGAGGCATTCGCGGACGCGGATCTATAAAGGGCGCCAATGGGCCCGTCGCAAATTTACTTTCCCACTGTGTATTAATTCGGGTCGCCACAACTAAATTTACCCGGTACTTATTTACAGCCGAGTCAAGCAGCTAGAATAAAATACCTCGCCCGATGACACAACGTCAAAACACCTTTGGTACTGCCCGGGATTCGAACCCTCCACCTTCTGGTTCGTAGGCCGGTGCTCTACCAACTCGGCTGTCTGGTGAGAATAACGGGTAGCTAGCTTCCCGTTAACACCGTTCGATAAAATTTTGAGGATCGGCGTGAAAGTTCTACGGTGAATGGTGGAGACAGATAACTCACAAAATTATTGATTACAATGATTGATTTATAGATTTATTTATAGCATGACCATAGTAATCTGTCAGTCAGACTTTATGGGTTAAATTAATGGGTTAATTGATAGAATGCACAGTGAATATGACTAGAATAGATTAAAATTACTATATAAGGCCACATAAAAATAATTTATATGAAAGCCGAGGCGAACAGGTGGGTGTGACGTTTAGATTGGCTTAAGTCCGCACGTGAAGGTGCGAGATGTATTTGGGGGCGGGCGGTTGTTGTATAACTGAAAGCTGTCAAGCTTAATGAGAAGATTCGATCACCCTACAAGCATCGATTTGTTCTGGGAATAAATGATACAACAACAACCGCATAACGTTCTGCAAAATTTAATTCTAGAATTACGCAGAAGATAATAATAGAATTATGCAGGAGATAATTCTAGAAGATTCCGCGTGGTATCGCTGGAACGACAATCTAAGCTCGAATGACCGATCAATCACCTGCAACTGTGAGCGTTTGGCGTTCCTATTAAGGCACTGCGACAGAAAGTCCAGGGTTGTCTCCCTTGTCTCCGAATTCACCAGCATGCAATGCACGATGTGAAACAAGCTGGCCTGCAACAGCCAAGGATTTTTGGAAATAGGTTAAAACAAAATGGATGAATATATATTTGAATAGTGGAGAATTTGACTTAATGAAATCCTGAGTGTATCAATACACTGAGATATTAAAGGGGGGGGGGGAGACAATGTGGTTCTATGAATAGCTGGAGAGAAATGCTCGGGAAAAATACCTCAGATGGGATTATCCCGTTGTGTGTGCCATTATTGGTCATTATCGTAGCTAGCCTGAGTAAGTTGTGCTTAACACGGCACACAAATTAGTTTTGACAATAGAACAAACGGTAGCACCTTTTACGACGAACGAGGCTCTATTGTGACGCGAGCTTTCGCACACAGATGGAATGCTTCATCGGGTGAATAAATAAATTTTCTCGAGTATTTGTTGTTTTTGTCTATTCGTACGGGATAACGCGGCTACGTAATGAATACCGTCGTAAGGATTAGCCTCGGTTTTATCGACATAAGAGAAAAACCACCGCGTCTGGGTGGACTATTGACTTTCTCGCATGAGCGTGCCTGGTTCCACGAGGCCACGAACGGCCGATATGTAGCCTTTGCGCGATCTGCCGTAGCTGAATGAGTTGATGATCGCTTACAACAATGAAATGATGAGACAGGCGGGGAGGTCAGTGACATCCGGAACACAGTCGCGTCTGAGGGAAAAAGGTTTTAAGGAACAACAGTGCAAGGGCTCCCCACCCCCCAGCAGATGATGGGGTTTAAGGCGCTTTCGCCGAAAAACTCCATGGATTGTATCCTGGTTTAAACGGGTTCCGATACAGGTCGTCAGGATGGGATTCTAACGAAGAAACCCTTCCGCTACCTGCTCCCGTGAAGTTAGCGTAAAATACGGGGCTGTGTAATAATAATTAATTACGAAAAAGTTACGAAAAAAAATTCAGCATGAAATCGAGAATAAAGATTACACGGCCCGTAATTTTCGGTTATTTTCCACGATGTTATTCTCGCCCCTAGAAAACTTTCCGCGTACGCGCTATATTACTCCTGTGACGAGTACGGGAGACTGAGTTGCGTACCCGGGCGTCGTGGGCGTGGTGCTGGATGGACTTGGATATCAGGCGAATGTTGGAGTCGGACATCTGCTGGGTCGTGCTGAAGTGCGCGTCCACGACCTTTGTCTGCAGCGTATTGAATGCTTATGACAAGGACGGTACAGTGGTTAGGTTCAAGGTCACGATATACGCATCGTCGAGAACTGTGCATGTACGACCTTTGTTTATAGTGTATTGAATGCTTATGACAAGGACGGTACGGTGGTTAGGTTCAAGGTCACGACATGGTCGAGAATAATGCATGTACGAGCTTTGTCTGTAGTGTATTGAACGCTTATGGTGAGGTCGGTACAGTGGTTTAACCGCAGGGTCACCTCAATAAACTTAGAACGCCCCATAGTTTCGATGTCACAATTATGAACGGACATGACAGTGCGTGTAATATATATATATATATCTCAGGTGGTGCTCGTCTGCATTTATGACGCCCGCAGCGAGACCCCCCGGTGACATCTCGGATAGCGCGACTCCGGGGGGTGCGTCTATTTAAATTATCAGCCATCGACCGTACCCACGAACAAACAACCCGAGTAACTGGCGGGCCCACGAACGGTCTTATATCCACGGCGAGCGAGCCGATAATAACTCTACTGCGACGAAATAACTCACCGAATCCTCGGCAAATGCGGACAGAGCGAGAAACGGCCCTAGGAACGAGGCGACCTGCAGTTCACGGCCGGCTGCGTCGGTCAGGGGTTCGGGCAGCCAGTTAGCTTGCTCGGCGATCTGCGAAATACGTGTCAACTATGGGTAGGGGTGATTTTAGTCGATGCCGGTGAATATCGCTGCTGCAGAAAGTTGTGAATGTACGCGCGCTCGTTTTGAGCTCGTTTGAAACGGGAATTCACCTCCCTCTGGGCCATTATTCTGCCATTATTCTGGTCCTTAGACAATAGGGAATGAGCAAGATTTTTGTACTTGAACATTGAGAAAGGTTTGCCGTGGAATGGTTTATTATATAAATATCTTAGGGATGTCGCAGGGTGATATCGTACGTGCGACTGACATTTAATTATGAAGTAGCACCAAAACTTTCAGCCTTTTCCCTTTTGTCCCTCACAGAGATAGTCCTTGGTTCAAACGACAAACGGAGTAACCTCAGTTACAATTACAAGGGTGGCAGAAAACACCGTAGTGCTTAATCTCTGGGCATTCCTGCCACTGGTTAGAAATGCGCTCGAATTAATTAATGTACGAGATGATGAAGCAACAAAGAGGTAGATCACCATAGCAACCATACAGAGGACACCTAAAGCACAATCATGTCATAAAGGAGATGCCCTTACATAACCACACTGCGATAGCGGACAGGATTCAAGCTCCTTTTTGTCTGACAAAATGCCACTCGTAGTATACTTCCCGGAGCTGGAATCGATCTATGGTCAACGGGATTCCCGTTGAATGATCCAATGCCTATGCCAACTGCCCTCTTGCCACCGTAAAACGAATAAATGAGAATAAATCGAAATCCCTCACCAAAGTGCAGATAGGTCGCGACTTCGAATGTTTGACGTCGCAGAGTTCGGTGAGTGCAGCGAGAGGTCGCTGATATAGGTTGCTGTCGAATGAGAGCCCATGGATTAGCTGATTGAGACCTTGAATTACCGGAACGAATATCTGGAAGAGAAATCAGCAAAAGTACTGCCCCATATATATCACGTATAAACACTCATCAGTCCATCGACTTGCACGGTGGTGCAACGATTGCACGTGCGACTCTTCTTGTGAGGGACTGCGACTTCAAATGACTTTCGCACTTCAAAATTGGGACCGATATCTATTCGAGTGCAATATCGTATGCTTCCAAATGGTATATTGTAAAATTCGACTGACATTTACTACTATTTATAAATCAGCGCTTGCAACCCTGCATTTTTGCGCTGTCTTACTTTTAAATAAGAATTCCATACGAAATTAATGTGCATACTCCTTGGATACCACAGGCTGGGGAAACGGACCATGCCCGAAAAAAGTGGCCCGTTTGTTTAAATAATGTGGCCAGTGATCTAAATGAACTGCAAAACAGCCTGGCCAGTGATCTAAATGAACAGTTAAACAGTCTGACCCGTGATCTAAATGAACTGTAAAACAGCCTGGCCAATGATCTAAATGGACTGTAAAACAGCCTGATATTAGTAATATATCATATATATATTAGTAATCTGCACGGAGCACTAATAATCTGAGAAATATTTTATTATATCCACTGTATTTCCACCTCTTCCTGTCTCACACACACATACATATATACAATGTATTTCATCTCTCTTTTAGTTTCGCAGTGCGTACACATCTTGTGAATAACTCGGGCCGATTGGTCATGGGAACTCCCACCCTTTCCATGTAATATATTCGACACAAAAAAAATATATATATGTTCATGTAATTATAGCTTGAAGTAAGCATACGGACGCCACCACAATGATAAATTTACACTTGCAGGCGTTGATGAACTGTAAATAAAGGCATGACACTATGATTTTCAGCTTCGCTCACATTGCTGAAGGACTGTTTGTCTTGGCAGACGGAGAGTATTAGATCTGATAGAAAGCCTGGAGGAAGGTCGTGAGAGAGGTGTGGCAGGAGAAGAGACGGTTGAATGAGCGACCTACATAAACACGCGCACAAAAAAATTAAATAATAACTAAACTAGTGAATGTTCTAAAAAAAAATGAGTAAATAAGCTCGTACAGAAACAAGTGAACTATCAAGTTTATTATGGTTCATTTCATTTAATAAGTTAATGAACACAAAAATAAAAATGTATAGAGCTATTGCTCATATGTACAAGAAAGGTAATATTCCGCAGCTAGTGACCTTGGGTATATCACTGTAGAAAGGTCATTCCCCCTGACATAATTACAACAAATGGAATATTCCGTGGCTTTGTGTTTAATAGCTGGTCCTCCTGACATAATTATAGCAAACGGAATCTTCCGTATTTTTTCACTGGAAATATGTCGCAGAATTAGCGATCAAGACATTGATGAATGGAATATTCCAAAGCTGAAAAACACTGTACTGTGACATATCTCTATAGCACTAGTTCCCCTGATATAAGTGTAACAAACGGAATATTCCGCAAATTTTCGTTATAGATATGTTGTATAGCAAAGTGATCGTGACACAACGAACGGAATATTCCCGCAGCTAGTGACCTTTGAACTGTGAGATATCCTTGTAAAACGAGCGCTGCGTGGTTGACACACTGACCCCGCGCGACCGACAGGAGACATTGAAGTGGTAACTCGGCACTGGCCTAAACAAAGTGGTCGTACACTCTGCAGCTAAAAAAGAATGAGATCGTATCTGGGGTCGGGCTGAGCGCTTTAGAAACGCAAATTTTAACCACCCGATGGGACGTAGAGACAGACGGCGGGGTGCTACTGGACTGCAAATCAAAGGAGTGTAAGGTTCAGGGGTTCAAATGAGGGGGAAACCTCATTGTGTTTATCCAGTAGATCATTCCGCGGGTTATATCATCCCGATTGCTTCTAATTCAGCTAAGGTATAACTA
This sequence comes from Epimenia babai, assembly GCA_011762755.2. NCBI lineage: Eukaryota > Metazoa > Mollusca > Solenogastres > Cavibelonia > Epimeniidae > Epimenia > Epimenia babai. Next base: position 6,537 of record WURV02201838.1, read on the forward strand.
ATTAGTACGCGTTGGTTAAATGTATCCATGTCAACCTGATCTAAATCTGCAGCAGGAAACGTGAAAATACGAGAAGTTCGTCGACACCTAATACAGAGTTACATTTCCTGATAAATTTTTACAATCAATTGTATGGTAAGAGGGGTCAATGTCACAAATGATTAAGATAAGCGTGAAACTGGAGCATGAACTGGTTTCAGCCAGCTAGGTAATGATTTGCTTAGTTTCTTGATCATTCAACAGATGTGTACAACTTTGGGTTTACTAAATCTATCGGTTAAGAATTACAGGGGGTCCTCGACTTACGTCGTAGATCCGTTCTAACACTTACGAATTTAGTGTAAGTCGGAGCACCATAAATAAAGTACTCTAAATGCCCTGTACTGTAAACTATTGTACAGTATTACGTTTTGGAGCCATAACAAAGGGCAAAAAGTTCACAAACACGATAAAACATGTGAGAGAAAGAATGGCCAAACACAACCAAAATTGCGTAACACTGAAACTGAAACTAAGTGATGCTGTCTTCCTCACTTAGCACCACCGCACAACGTATTCACCCGCTGCGTGCTACGAACTAGTTCGCAATTGGTTACGTTTCTTACGACGCTAAACGGTGTTAAGACGGAAACGCGTTTTGATGTTTTAATGTTATTTTATATATTTTAGCACCACTGCACATCGTATTCATCCGCATCGCGCTACGGGCTAGTTCGCAATTGGTTACGTTTCTTACGACGCTAAACGGAAACGCGTTTTAATGTTATTTTATATTTTGATTTTATTTTATATTTTATATTCAAATGTTATTTTATATTTCTTTTGGGGTGCGTGATAAACACGAAACGTCGTCGGTCGCGACCGTTGTAAACCGAGAACTACCTGTATTTGATTAAAGTTGTGGGCAAAATTTGAGGACTTGTCCCTACAAATGGCAGAGACTGTCATTGAGATGTTGAGAATATATGTGCTTGTTTGATACCTCTGTACCATAGTATAGGACTGAATATGTAGGAGTTTATCAAATTCCTTGTCCCAGAAAATCTAAAAATTCAAAAAAATATTGCGAAATTTGTTTTTCTGGCATTTAAGGGCATTGATTCTAGATTCTACGAGCGGTTTGATGAATGTCTGGGGAGTATACTAAGTCTGTGTTATGCACAATCTAAAGGTTAGGTGACATAGTGAATGTAGGTGATTTTACCAGTGTTATACATCAGGTGTTAAATTTAGTGTAATAGTCGCAATTTTTATTATAATTCTAAAGTTATTCCCTTACTTGAGGTTACTATATTATTGTTATCATTGGTGCCCTATATATATATATATATATATATATAATTGTTTACAATACTCAATAAAGAATATTATTTTCATCGCCGCAGTCATTATTATATCCATTTCAGATGTTTTACGTGTATTTCAGATATTATACTGCACATTAAACACACATCAAGTTGACATGTCTCGACTCTTGGGTGGACAAATAGGACTCGAAGATTTCATATTCGCGCATGTTAAAGGGCAACCAAAAGAAGTAGAAGTCACAAAATCAGATGATGCTCTAGGACTTACGATCACAGACAATGGAAATGGATATGCCTTCATCAAACGCATTAAGCAGGGTAGCATTATGGATTCAGCGGAGCTCGTAGAAGTTGGTGATCATATAGAAAAACTTAACGGTAAACTGTTGGTTGGTTGTCGCCATTTTGAAGTTGCTAAAATGCTTAAAGAAATCCCCAAAGGACAGACTTTCGTGTTGCGTCTTGTTGAACCACTAAAATCAGGATTCTGTAAGTATGAAATACTAACACAAATAACAAATTTTTCTATCAAGCATGTCTATGAATTATTTTTAATCCACCAACTATTATGCCTCTAAATCATGCCTCTAAATATTGTGAATTCCACATATTCTTTGAATTGCATAATTTATCAAAATAGCGTAATGAGAATCAATAAATCTAAATCTACTTTATGTGTGGCATTTGAACACCTTCCTACCACCAATTTCGAGCACATAATGGCTGATGCTGTCATTTTAATTATAATGCAGATAAAATTAATTTGGGAAAATAGATCATTGAACAAGGTTTCCGTGTATTAATTTACATGTACATTTGAAACACAATCACAATCAGTAATTGAAATAATTTACATAGATGAGACATAAAAATCATTTTAGCATTCTGTAATCTATAACATTAAGCTAATTATACTTAAAAATAGACATAGAGCAGTACTGGTGTGATATCTATGATTTTTGCATTGCTATCCAAGACATCGTACTTGTTCTGCCATGTTTACTCACCCATGGTCGCTTGTGATCTCATCCTCATGAAATCATTCAAGAACTACAAAAGTAAACTTTCAAGGGAGTAAACAGAATTACAAAAGTAAACAGCAACATGTACCGTATGTAAATATATACTTGAAGGTATATATTTCTTCAAGTTCAAATTGTTTTACTCATTTACTTAATGCAGAATATATATTTAAACTAGCCAGTACTTTGATATTTCTTTCATCAGTTGTCAGAGAAAATGGTTTTTATCAAATTATGTACTTGTACTTTGTACCGTAGAGTGATATACAAACACAGCTACCAGATTTGATGACCAACTTATGAACTCACGAAGTGCTGGCTTAGTTAAATATGACCCAGACTATGACAATAGGTGGTTCAGGCAAAAATTGAGATGTACATTGCGGCATTTGCCTTATCAAATGTAAATGCCCACGTATCTACAATAATAGATTTAGGACAGCGAGTGTAGTTATAGGCCTAATTAAGGTTAGATAAAAAGTTGTCACCGTAACAAAACCTATGATCTTAATCGTAGTTTCTAATGTCATTTTACTTATATTTTATCTTAAGAATCATCATCCAACGTAGGATGCTTTTGTGTGTGGAGTCTGTAGTACAATGTGGACAATTATGAGGTTTTTTATTCTTTTGTTTCCCTTTCAAGATGGCGACTTTGGAGGTTACATTTTTGTTTGATTTTGTTTTGTTTTACCATGTATTCCCCAGTGAATTGTATAGATCACCCTACATCACCAAATCAACCTAAACTGAACAATCATCGCATCGTACTATAAATTACTATTCCTCTTCTGGGCACTGTTATATGCACTTTGTTGTATCCTTTACAATCTGGATGTGCCAATATAAACCAAGAGTGCTGCAATGTAATCTTCATTATAAGATTGTTAACTTGATTCATCTGTCAATTTGGTTTTTTTGATTGGGTTGTCTTGTCGTGAATATTTCTTCTATAGTAAAACAAATATTTTCGCTATCAAATTAAAAATTTTTGGCCGAGGAAATATTGGGTAAAAAAGATTTTATGTTTTGATTATAATAATTGGTAAATACAGCATTATGATGGAACCTGTATATCATAAATGGTCAATATACAGTCCGTAAGTTGTGTCACATGCAGGTTTAAAACACAACTTAGTGAAATATGGCAGTGGCGAATAATGAAAGCATGAGCACAGGTGATAACAATGCTAGTGGGGTATAAAACGACAATGAATTTATAAATAAAAGGTGCTAACAATAGGTAATAGAATGTAAATTGATATACTTTGTACACTTTTCAGTGGAATTAATAAGCACAGTAATTTGTAAGAAATCCAACATCTAAATTCTCGGCCTAAATTTATAGTCAAATTTATTCATGTGTTTTTGTTCGAGCACTTCACGTTCGTGTTTTTTGTTATGATGTAGCTTCTTTACAGTGGCAAGGCGTAGGTTGGATAGCTAGTTGTGAGGTTTGTTGAAGTGGTGACTGACTGGTTTATCAAGATTGTTACTGCGGATATCATGTTTGTAGCCACTGATGCGCTGTTGATGTTCCTGCCCTGTTTCTCCGATGTAGCCAGCAGAGGGACAGAGAGTACATGTGATGAAGTAGACAACATCTGATGTATCGCATGTGTAGGGTCCTGTTACGTTTGGTTCATTGACCGTGATGTGTCGATCAGAGGATATAGCAGGAATTGTTGTCAGTTGCATGGTTGTGTAGCAATGAGGTAATCTTCAGATGTGGAAAGTCGGCTGGAAATGAGTAGCTGTTTGAGGTTGGGTGGTTGGTGAAAGGCTAAAATTGGCAAACCGTTTGTAATTGCCTTCGGAGTGTCGTCATTGTTGATGATGGACTGTAGGTCTCGAATGATTCAACATAGAGGCTTGAGTTGCGAGCTGCATTTGGTGATGAATGGGAAAAGGTATTTTTTTTGTCAATAGTTAAGAAGGAGCGATCTGGGTGTCTGTGTGGCATGATCGATTTGATGGTTCACTAAGGAAGGTTGGTTACTTCCGGTCGATGAAGGCATTTCTCAGGTTGTTGAGGTGGATCTCCTTGTCTTGTTTATCTAAGCAGCTGCGGTGATAACGTAATGCCTAATTGTAGACTATCGATCGAGTTGTGTGAAGTGGATGGAAGATGGTGGCATGTAGGTGTAGCGGTAAGCTGCCTTACAGTAGACTGATAAAAATGGACTAAGAGAGGTAAACGGATACACCTCATGATGCAGTATCTCAAGTCCTGTAGTGTCTGGCTAAGGCCTACAGGGCTGCCTGAGATATTCATGGCCTGGGAAGAATCGAGCACCTACTGCTCAACTTTATACACATGTATGACATGCATAATATTTAAGATTGATTGGCACATTAATATCTTGTAAAATGAATGCATGTTTCAGTGTGAGTCACAGGCATTGGCTTTACAATAAGCCTTACCAACAGGATATTCGTACTTCTATGACATTACATACCTACAAATAAAACCTCTATTGGACTTCTTTCTGCTGTTTTTTTAGCTCATAATTTATGGTCTTGAATAACATGGATGGAAGTGCGTATTATATGATAGAATGTCCCGAAGAGACCGATACTGATATTGATCAAGCAGCATTATGTAACAGCATGTTCTTAGTTACCATCTAAGGTAGCAACTTAGTTGTTGTGCCAGTCCTGCATGGCCAAGTGTTCTATGTGCATATTTCTATTTGTCCCTAGGAAGTAGCCAGTATAATACTGTTGGTTACATTAATAAGCGATTTACACTGCTATTGCCTCATTCCATTTTTCTGTACCTAGCAGTGAGACAAGAAAACACCATTTAATACCGACATTAACACTATTTCATATAATGGCTACTGAATTTTCAAGTGAATTTCTCTTATCTCTGGCTATTTCATGCCTCACTATTTCCTTCCTGCATATACTGATACTGGGATCAGCCAAAGTCGATATTAAACAAGTTTTTTTTGTGCATAATCAATTTTTATATCTAAATACCGCAATTCCCACATGTTGGTATTACCTTTAATAAGGCATTATCTGCAACAATTCTCAGCAATTAATAGTCTTTCAAGATAAACAAAAATTGTTGATTTTCACCATTTATCAACTTTTTATTTCTTAATTCCCATAAATCCTTCGTCATTGTGTCCTTAGGTTGATTTCACGTATATACACATATATTTTTGATTTCAGCACACATCGGACCACAACGCAGACATAACAAGAATGCGAGTATAAATAGTGGCTTGAAAACCCTCCGTCTGCCCAAGAAGGGGAATGCAGCTACAGTGGAAATGGTACGGTCACACTGGCCTTACAGTGTAGTGTTCTGTATCCATCGACACAGTTAAGAATAATAAAATTTTTAACCATTTTAATGTCGGGCTCCAGCCAAACCCATCATCCATAATTGTCCCTGCCTTAGCAGGCAAGAGTACTGGTAATTACTATTATTGTTATAGTAGCTTTTTCATAACATATCCTAAGTTATTATTTACAATGTTGATGGCCACTTTAAGGACTAAGAAAGTAACTTAAGTAGACTATATACAAAAAAGGAAAGAAATAAATAGATGAAATGAGTTACTAAAGTGGTGCAAAACAGGTTACTAAAAGAGTCATCAAGCAAGAGCCACAGGTTTAATGATGAACTTGCAAAGAGCGTGTTGGAAAATAGTATATGTATGAAATGACCTTATGTCGGCTGGTAGACTTGAAAGTCAGTGGACCGAGGTAGTGGAGCGATTGCTACCTGACCATCTTGTTCACTCTAGGAATGTGCATTTTATTAGTAGTTAAAGAACAAAAAGGCAATGCTAGTGGTGACTTGTTTCACTAAAATAGGTGTAAGTGAGGTAAGGAGTGACTCAATTTGTAGATTTCACAGAGGTATAGACATTAATGTCTGTTAGCTAGTGAAGGCACGTGATTGATTGGAAATGGGAAGTGTCCAAACTGCATAAATAATTGTGCAATTATTTTGTTCAAATCTGTTCAAAACATCTGTTTTGAATAGTGTGTAGCTTAGTAGAATTAGTAGATATGTTAAACAGGACAGGAGAAGCATATTTGAGAATATATCGAGTTAGTAAAGTGTAAAAATTTCGCGTGGTATTTTTATCAAGGCGAAGAATGTGAGAAAAGTAAATTACAAATAGCATTACCTTGTATTCCATCAATGTGACTTGTATGTTCCAATTTAGAGAGAGATAAGTCAAGTATTACCCGGAGATATTTGATTGATTGACTAAATGGTGCACTATAGTTGTTAATCATATGTATTTGCAGGTTTTCTGTGTTAAAATGGCAGTAAGTTAGTAAAAAAAGTTTTGTTAGAATTCAGTTTTTTTAAGTTATTAGAATAGCATTTCATAACATCTATAAGTATGAGATTAGTCTTGTTAATTGGAGTTTTGGGTGTATCTCCAGTTATTTCGATTATGTACTCATTGGCAAAAATATAGCATGAACCAACAGTTGTTATGTCATTAATAAAGAGAATAAATAAAAGTGGGCCAATTACAGAGCCTTGGGGTACACCACAATCAATAGGTAAATTATTTCACATGACATTATTCGTCTTAACACATTAGAAGTTTTAACACATGGAAGAGTAACTACGAATTATCCTATGGATAATGAGTAGGAATGAATGTCAACGCGGTTAGCCAGTTTGAGGATTAGTAAATTGTGACTAACAGTGTCGAGTGCTGTTAGACAGGAACTGAATTCTCAGTCACTGACTAAAAGCAGAAACAGACACCGGTGCAGTCTGATGGAATATGCATGCTTATTGATTTGGAAAATTTATATAACATGTGTAAACCATAATAATTAAAATGGTGCAGGATAGTCATTGGAAAATAGGAATAAATGGCTCAACTTTGACCATGTCATAAAAATGTCACAAATTCACAATACTCATATCTGTGGGTATGTCTTTATAATATTCTGGAGTGGTTACTAAATTTTCTTATTTGTATGGATGTTCATGGATCCATGGATCATATAATCAGTAAAAAAAAGAAAAAGGCAAAATTTTATCTTTATTCATGGTAGTAAACCAGACAAGATAGCCTTCTTACACTAAAACGAAATTTTACAGTAAGCGAATAAATGAGATATCTTTCTCAATACTAAGGCCCTGAAAGCTTACTCATTTACTGCCAGAAAAGATGCAGGGAAAATTCTAGGTTTTGCAGATTCCAACTTGCAATCTCTCGTATGAAAAGCCACATCTAACCACTGTATTCTTACACCGATATTCAGTCCATTTGTTGTGTGGACTAGTGGCATGAATTATGTATCAATACTATATTCATTGAATTAGAATTAATATGAGCCAGACCATGACTATTAGCTAGATCAGTATATATTAGTGATATGTGATCATTTTAATTCAGTAATCACACATAGTTGTTTCTAGCAAAATGAGATTGAAGGGAGATAACTTGACATTGAAGGTCATATAGACTCAGGAGTACATCAATTAATATTGAATAATCACTGCCTGTAGTGTAATTGTAAAACTGCTTTATCTGTCCATTAATAAGAAAAATGTATATAAAGTTACGTTATATAATGCCATGGAAAAGATAGTGAAAAGTTTGACAAAAAAATAAAGGCTATGCAAATTTGTGGAATTCAAAGATACATATATGAGGTTTAAATACATACGATACAAATTACCTTGGCTGCACTATTTTGGGGAAATACAATAAGTGACGAGCTACATGACTATAATTATGACGACCTCATTGTAAATGTTGCTTGTAGGCTGATGAGGTGGTGGATACAGCCGTGGAGAAGATCAATGGTCTGCTAGAATCTTACATGGGGATCAATGACAACGAGTTAGGTGAGAACATCGAGACTGTTATGAGGTCTCGACATCGTGATGCATACGACAGTCTACCTACCTCGTGACATGTCACAAATAATAATCTATATACAGTGTATGAATAGTTGTTGCTCGTGACATGTCACAAATAACAATCTACAGTGTGTATGTATGAATAGTGTGAAAAAATCATTCTTAAACTAGTTTAAGGAGTAGTAATGCCATCTGCTGGTCTAGCTCATTATGATTCTTCCTTGGGTAAGGAAACTTTTAAAAATGAAGTATCTTTATGGCTCACTAACCAATGCACATATCACACGGATGTCCCGTCCTATGTACAACCTTCAATGGCACTAATAGCGGCAGTGGGTTGATTGGTTCACTAGATGAAGAATGCTCTACAATTTAGAAAATTGTGCCGCCACTTCACTTTTACTATTCTAATATTATGGATAAAGTAATTTAAGGAGACTATGGTGGTTATATCCACATGTGGTAGTCATGTGATCTACCTAAAGAATTACATAAACACCAAAAAGTCGAGACATCTGGACATATAAATTACCTCCCTTCGCTGTGGTTGTCGAGTGATCTCGACGTTTTTAATAGGTTGGAACCCCTCCAAAAAAAATTGGCTTTCTAGGTTGGAATTTCTGAGACATATCGATATCAATAAATAGAGTGGATATTATCTTCGCGATTTTGCGCTGCCATGTTTATGTTTCTATTATTAATATTTGAGAAAAATGCAATAGAGATATTTTTTATTTTTTAACCTTCTTGAAATTGCGTAACTTGAGCCAAAATGGCGACCGCTGTAAATTTTGCTCAAATATGCTCAGTTGATATTTTCGCAGATAGCGATTCCGATTCTGAGTTTATCGATGGTTTTATGCGAGAAGTTCATGAAAGTGCAGATTACCACTCTGGAAGTGATATGGATGAATATTGTGAGGGTATACACGATTGATCGTTCACATACGAGGCGCATTGGCAGATTTATTCTTACTCGCATGCTGATTATTTAATATAGAAGAAGAAGAAAGTTTTTATTAGGCATTCGTGCCAAAACGGTATACACAGTATCAAATAAACACGCAAGAATGAGATTTAATATATAATATGTAATATATCTTTAGTATTATATTTTATAATCGTGCCAATATTGACAAGTGGTGGATCGGAATTAGTACACTGGGGACGGCAGTGTGCAGAGGGTTAAGTGAATAAATGGACTTGACCAATTGTAATTATCCACCTGATGAAGAATGTTTATACATTCGAAACTTGTGATATACATTTTTGTAGTGAGCCGCAAAGGTTGTACCACTTATAGTGGTGTTATGTATCCGCATAGTTTATCACGAAACAGATTGATCAATAAGTGAAATAAATTGCATTTATCATAAACTGACAAAGCAGGTTGAAACAAAATGTTGTGTTCTGATACAGCACGATCGATTTGGGAAATTGGAAGCAACGTCGAAAACACGCAAGTATTTGCTGAGAAGATTGATGAGTCAGACCTGTCGGAGTTCGGTTTCACCGATGAGTTCATATTTGACCTCTGGGGAAAAATTACAGATGCGAAGCAAGGTCGTCTCAACAAGGTTCACGAGTTCTCAGAAAATTTTTAGATCTTGCATATGTATCTCTATTGTCTCTCTGTAAAATTATGAAGTAAATGGTGATAAAAATGTATTATCGATTTATAAATATAGATGGTGAAATGTCACAGCTTAGGGTGGATTATTTTATTTACCTCAATAGCTCTTGATGAGTTTATTGTTATTGGAAATAGTGCTATAGCACATTCATGGCTAAGAGAATGGGTTCTTTCATATTTACATGAGAGAAATTGCTCTAATGACATTAGTAATTGACAATTAGGTTTCAGAGAGCTTTTCATTAATATGTTGTAATGTTAAGGCAACTTTACCCACACCACATGGTATGCAGACTTTGGGACTCCTGGAGTTTAAACTGGCCAATGTAGTACGGTGTTGTACTTTAAGATACATGGGACTAGAACTAACCTGCATGGTGCAGTGTTGTACTTTAGGACACCTAGAATTACAAATAACTTCATGGTGCAATGTTGATGTAGCACACATAGAAGCAGAACAATCTAGATCAACTTAGTTTATTATAATGCCTTCACACTGTGCGATTTGTTGGCCAACTAGTATCATCAAACGTCAGCGCTAACAAATTCTCGTTACATTGGCCCCAACATTGTGAGAAATATTGTGAGTTTGAAAGATCGAGTATATTCGAAACATTCAACTTGTTGCGAAGATTTGTTGGGGGTTTCAACTAATGACCAGGTCAGGATATTTTTTCTCTACTTTTATTGGATGAAGTTTCATTAACGATTTTTTCTGTTACCACTACTCGCATGCTATGGACCGTTTGGCAGGTGCCAAGTATCACGTAATTTTGACAATTTGTTTTTGATAAGTTTGATCGTGTGAAGGCAATGTCGAACTACGCTTCAACAAGTTGGTCAACATGTTGTTCAACAAATCTCACAGTGTAAGGCGCTATCACTCATATTGTGGTTGCTGTATTACAGGAAATGTGACTATTAATGCATAAAATTTATTTATAACAATGCAATGGTAACGTGATAACAGCCCATCTACACTAAGATATTATTTTGTTATTGTGTTCTGATGTAGTGTCTATGTTGAATTGAATGTTTTTGTTTAATATTTAGGTATTAGACAGTGTTGTAGATACACAGTTGATTATGATGCCCTGTGTCCTAGTTGCTTCTATCTAGGTGTATTACAGTAATTTATATTGTATACTATATGTATCTTATGCAGAGGCTTATCCTTTCTTGTACTTTTTGATATGTTAGTACTAGTCTAAAGCTCACCAGGATGGGGCGTTATGATTGGTTAAATGATTCAATATCGTGTTGATTCTGTTGATCAGAAATATCTTATTCAACTATAATTGCTTAAATGATAAAGTAACATGATTATACTACAATGTCTACATCATAAAACTAGCCACTTCTCTATTTACTTTATATTCTAAAGCGATGATTTTCTTTAATACAGTTGAGATACACAGGAATGCAAATAGCAGCATCCATTGCCAATTCCTTCTGCTGTTTTGGCGGCCATGTTTTCATGCTTGGTTTTACGGACATAAAGTTAAGGCAAACGCTGCTAGAATTAATGTAGATGGTTGCAACTATGCTTTTAATAATTTTTCATTATTCCTCACTATGGCTACGTTGCAAATGTTTACGAATGAACACGTACTATCGAAGTATCATTTACATACAGGACAGACAAAACAAGTTAATTTGATTTCTAAGCAAGGGAATTATATACCGGTTTTTAACTCTAATTATGTGATATCTTCTGATATATACATTAGTATATATATTAGAAATATCACTAGTATAGTAGTATGCGATAGTATAACATTTAACACTGTTGATAAATGAAGTCAGGAGCCACCCCTAGCTCCTGTAAAACCGATATAAGTGCAGATTTAAAGAGTATTGCACGTATATATGAATATTTCTGTGCGCGCACACACACACACACACTTTTGTAGATTAGGTGTTTGTGTGATCAATTTCTTCATGGATATGTATTCATTTGCTTTTTATTAGGTCATTGCTGTAAATAAAACATGGATCTTGTACAATGTTTCCATAGATGTGATTACCAGAAATTTGTAATGTAACTTGTGATGAAAATTCAGTGTTTTTATTAAATACGTATCTCTAAAAATATAAAAAAACACAATTACATTGTTAGCCCAGAAAAGGTATTTTTATAACTATGAAAATCACTAATAATGGTTATGTCAACAAATGAAAATATTCATGAAAAGTTAAGACCTAAAAGCATTTGATCAACTGGCGAGACTGGCAGATAACTGAATATGTGTTAAGTATAAGTTTTAGTGGACTTAGTATGATTTATATGCTTATTTATATTTTCAAAACCTTAAATGTGTCGACACAGTTTGAGTGTCTGTAGAGGAGAGCATAATATTCACAGATTGTTGGTTATATACAGCTGTTAAGTTTATTATATATATTATATATGTATGTATATTATAATATATATATATATATAGTTATTCAAATTGAAAGAATTACCAAATTACTTATTATTTAGGAAAGTTGTAGAAATTTCAACTGTCAGTAGCAAGCCATAGTGACGGCCATCTTGAATCAGGTTAAGGAGCAATAGACAAATAGGGCAGTAGCAATCAATAAATGTCACTCTACTCGTCATATTAATGTTAGAGAAAATGAGCTGATAAATTAAAAAATGTCCCGGAACTTACTACTAGCCATTGGTTTTTTCTGAAACAAAAAAGGCATTGTTCAAATAAATTAGTTGCATACTGTCAATAATAAAAAGTGTATAGCAAATGGGTTAGTGAATGGTAGACAGGAAAATACTATACTGTTAATTAATTGTTACTTATTACAAGGTGAAAAAACCGATATGAAAATCTTTACGAGAATGGCCTAAACCTGAAAATTTCCTCAGATCTTAGTCTGTCACAAATTCAAGTGTGGTTTTCCATGTAAGAGGTAGCACTGAATGACCTCTTGTATACATCCCATCTATTATTACAATTAATCAAAATATCCTCGACAAATAATTAAAAGACATTGTTAATAAATATACCTTTATACAGTGTGGGAACCTGTATTAATCTTAAAAAGTACGAAAAAATCTTGGGTAACAACACTTCCTGAGACAACTGGATTTTATTAATGAACGAGCTCTTGCATATATGCAATATTCTTCATCAGGCTTATGAAATGAAATGAAAAAAGAATTTCATTCCATAAGCCCGAAGAAGCATAATTATTACATATATGCGAAAGATCATTTATAAAATTCATTAGTCTCAAAAGGTGTTACCCTTACATTTTATTGTAAATAAACCTTAGCTTATTCGTATTATAGTGAATCCTATATCTATATCCTTTACTCTCAAACAGTGGTTCTCAACCGATTCCGGGAGTGTTCTAGTAAAGCTCATGGTACTTTCCAAAAAGGGGGTTTCACTGTGATTTAGACAATAATGATAGAGATCAACCAACATGTAGCATTAATGAAGATTTGGTGGGCCAGTTTTAGTTCTTGCTCACTGGTTGGGAAACCACTACTAATGCATCTAACGTGTTGCAGCTTAGTATTCACAAATGCCGCTGTTTTACTACTGCTCTATGTAATTCATTGTATCGTATTAATAATCTGCCAAAACAGCAAAGTCCCATTTCTCACTTCATTGAGAGTCCTGTTAGCCCATACAAGAAATATTACATATTCAGTCAGCTCATTACCGGTACAGTACTTAAATATTTGCCATATAATTGTGAACCCCTTATCACAAAAATGTGTATCACGACCATTCCATTAAAAACCATTGTGTTTTTGCCTATTACCTAGTTATCGAGATATTTTATCCTTATCACAAAAACGTACATCGCGATCATTCCATTAAAAACCACATACGAATGTATTGTCTACTGCGTAGTTACTGAGATATTTTATTGATAACTCCAGTATAGTATTATGTGTATAGAAGCTAAGCCAGCCTTTCCATTCTTTAGTGACCCATGGACGAGTTCAAATTCTTCATAGTTCATAGACATCGTGACACCTCTGGCCCTGAAAGTGAGCGCATTGTTCTCAGACAAAATTGGAGTTTTTTTGGCCATAGAATGACAATTTTGCGGCTATTTTTTGGCATAGTAACGCTTAATTTTATCATAATTCTACAAAAGGTCTCTGATAAATGTTGTTAAAATTAAATAAAACCTGGTTTGAATAATGATAAGCACTGCCAATGATTGATTAGTTTCGTCAAACGAGATAGTTCAGTGGCGAGTGCTGGCCTATGAACACCAATGTGGAAGGTTCTGATCCCAAGCAATAACAATTGTGTTTTTCCTTTGGGCGAGGTAGGCTACTTATCCTGGTTGCTCTGGTTGGTCAACTTAGCCATAAATACGTACCAGTGAATTTATTTGAGTCAACAGAAATTAATGTGTACTGGGAAAGTATATTTGTGAAAGGCTTGCTAGAAGCTGTTGTAGAGCTACTCTCCCCCGTCACTTGTAAAGCATCTTTTGGCAAGCTGCGCAGTCAGCTCTAAAGAGCAGTATATGAATGTCACACTATTTTCACAGTTTTATATAATTTTGGGCACCAAATTGCTGCTGTGGACCATTCGCAAATAGTCCGTGTTTCAGCAGCAGTCCAAACTACTGCTAATCCATGGACATTTTAACTAGATACGACCATCTACACATTCATATGTATAGTTTATTTTTATTATATGTCAGTAGCAGCTTCATTTATATAATAATGTCTTAAAAATATTCTTCTCCCAACTTTTATCTATTTCATTCCCAAAAATACCATGCATATGACGATCTGGTAATCTGAATGCTGACTTATATATCACCACCACTGCCATCATCATTATACTAAGTTTATTCGTGGATTAACTTTTTGCCTGACTATACTGTCCAGCATATGAATGAAGTTGAGGAGTTTTTCTTCATTATTAAAAGCAAATAGTAATGTAATCTCATGATATACAGTAGTGAATCACAACTTATGCATCAGATGTGACATACCTTTTAGTATTTACAGATTACATGTTTGGGTATGTGACTGATGTAATTATTTATAGTCACTAGGTTAGGTTTAAGTTGAGACTTGAATATTAGACTTGATTTCGACCTGGAACGGATGTACTGTAGTGTGTTGTATGGATTGGGTGCTGGGGAAGAGTGAAATCTGATTGCAGAATGAGAACTTGTGTTAACGCAGTCTATAGGTAATATCATACCATTTTGTAAGATAAAGATCAAGTACAACATTTATAGACCGATGTATTAGACAATATAGGCCCTAAGATGCAGTTTAAAATGTTTATGGCAGTGCTATCCAGCGCAGATACCATACCTTAGACACTCGCGTATCACCCGTCAAAGATATCAAGCCATTTTGGAGATGGTTTTACTCCAGCAATCAGAGAGAAATGAATTGTTGAGGATCATCGCAGAAAAGTTGGCCAGTGAGGACCTTTCTGTTATGAGTGCAGTGCTACTACCACTCAACTAACTGATTCACCATGTAGCATTGTTGATACCACTGAACGTGTGGGGTGATAGAAACCATTTGAGTTTGTGAATGATCAATAAATTGGAAAATTGGACCATTGTAAAAGGTAAAGTACATTTATGTACCGCAAGTATCAGCCAAGAAAGGCTCTCAGATCCGGTTTACAATGAAATGTTTTTTGGCGGCTATTCAGTGCATATACAATCAATTGTATCACTGTTGAGATTGGATGGTTGAGAGGCAATCATTGGGATTGCACGTTATTGATTAAAGAGAATCCAAAATACATTCCACAAATATTTTTAAACACATTTATAAAAATTTATTGCTTTTTTAAGGTCTAGTATAAGCTGTTGTTGATGTCTACTTGTGCAGTGTATGGGACAGCAATCAAGAAAAAAAAGGTTAATCGGAATGAAGGCGAAACTAAAAATTATTATTCATTTCCAATGCATCATTCAGCAATCAGCAAACCCAACTTTTCATTACATAAGTTTGTAGTTCTTTGAGATTTTTGGCTAATATTGTTTTATGTATCTCATCTATGGCGAGGCCTTGATAATTATGACAGATACTTAATACTCTCTCTTTGTTTAATCGTGAGTTTGACTTTCATTTTGGGCTGACATTTGTAGATTTTAAAAGCATTGTCAAGTTATAAAATTTATATATAAAACATATTTGCTCAAAAAGATTTTATATTGTTGTTGAACTCTTATGGTACTATGGTACACTGCAAACATATGTTGTTACACTTGTCATTCAGTTATGGAAATGTTCAAACCACGATTACATAACTTTTCCTCGCAAATTTGTTTGTTGTAATAATTAGCTTGTAAGGATTATTATGTTTCATAATAAATCTATTTCACCTACATGCCCAATTTTGTTGCGTGTTTCCACTATTGTTACAAGTTTCCATCTTTGCACGAATGACTGTCTCACTGGTAATATGTCATGAAAAGGATGTAAGAATATTCCAGAACAACAGATTGTGGACCAGGGAAACGCTGTTGCAAAAATACCTGACAATTTTCGGTGTTCTGCCAAAATGTAAGCAAGTTGTTAACTACACGTTTTAACACATACCGTATTGGATGATTTTATGGTATGGATATGCTAATTTATATTATATACATGATTTTCTATGACATTCTTATGGTTTTTAGCTCACCTGGCTTATGATCAGGGAGCTTCACTGATTGGACTTCGTAGTCCTTCATCCATCCGTACGATGTTAACATTTTCTTTAAGAAGCTTCACAAAAAACCACTTGATGTAGAGCTAACTTTTTCTGCAAGTTTTTTATTAATGTCCAGAAGAGCATTTTCGGGACTGTTTGGCCTTTTGTTTGACTATCGTAACTGAAATTAGGCATCTAGGGGAGGTAAATTCTTCGGATGTTCGTATTTTTTTCTTTAATAAAAACTTCTCAAGAACCACTTTTCACAGAGGTTGTCTTAGGGTTGGTCTCTTATAGATTTGTTCATATCATTGTAGCTCGGTGAAGTAACTTCTGCCAATGTTCGTATTTTTCTTGAAAAATCTTCTCAAGAACCGTTTATTACAGAAGTCTGCTATTGGCAAATATTATCCTTAGGTTGGTCTACTCTAGATTTGTTCATAGTATCGTCATTGCAGCTATGGGAGGTAACCTCTGCAAATGTTAATATTTTCATTAAAAAATTTTTTTCTCAAGAACTTCATATCGCAGAGGTCTGCCATTTGGCAACTACTCATCCTCGCGTTGGTCTCTTCTAGATTTATTCATGGTATCGCCACTGCACCTAGGGAAAGTAACATTTTAAGGATTTTTTTTAAGGATTCTGATTATCAGACATGAATGATCAATAAATTGGATCAACAATTTTTAAGCTGCACATTCAGTAAATAACCTTACTTGATACTATTCAGAAATTCTATTTGAATTGTAACTGTAAGTGAAATTAGCCAATCTTGCTTATACGGCTACTGAAATTGTATAATTGAATTCATACGTTGATATGCCTGCTGCTCATAATGTTAACTAATCATTTCCACTATAAAATGATTTTTGTGTACAATTTGTGATTACAATGTTATTTTTAGCCCACCGGAACATATGCATTTCTGACCTGGCTTCATCCGTCCGTCCGTCCCATGTTAACATTTTCTTACAAAATTCTGCAATTTGGCACATATTATCATTGGGTTTGTCTCTTTGAGATTTGTTAAGCATATCATTGGACCCTGGGGAAGTAATTTCTGGCGATGTTTGTATTTTAACTGAAAAAATCTTCTCAAGAACCGCTTGTCGCAGAGCTCTCCAATTTGGCAGATTTTATCCTTGAGTTGGTCTCCACAATTCTGGAGCATATCATCATCACACCACAGGGGGGGGGGGGGGAAATTTCTGTCAATGTTTGTAACTTTACATTTAAAAGTTTTTTAACAAACTTCAATTATCTAAATGATTTTAATGTTCCAGAAAAGTATTTTTATGTCTCTTTATCTTTTGTTTTAAAATCTGTATGAGTGTTTTGAGGCCTTCCTGGCCTTTTTATATCCAAATGAGTGTATTGAAGCCTGTTTGGACTATTGTTTTAATATGTGAGTGTCTGGAGGCCTCTTTGGCCTTTTGCATATTTTTCCAATAGCCAGGTCTCTTTGGCCAACAGTGGTTGTCACCAGACTGATTTCATGAAATGTTGAGCATCACACAATTGTGTCTGTGTTTGCAGTAAATATGTTACAATAAACTGATAGTTTTCTGGTTCTTTATGAAGATAGCCTGTGGAAGGACGGGTCATCTCGGTGAAAGGGTGGCATTGTAGTGAAATCACCAAGTCTAGGCAGACACTTTTCTCTATTCATGCCACTGCTTCCAAACACCTACTGACAGACTACTCCACTTAGTCTATGATAGTTAATCGTTATTTTCAATATGACGAGATGGCATAGAAGCACCTTAGAGCCCATCCAGGGAGCATCGCAAACACAGCCACATCAGAGGGAAAGACCTAATAACTGTTACTGCATAGAGAAATTTTTCATTATTTAATGTGTTTAAAATTATAATTAATACTACGGACTGTACAGATATACCCAAAAGAAGTGTTATGCCTACAGAAGTAGCTGGAAGTCACAACTCCAAGGGTTCCAACTGGGCCATTGGGCCGATTAAGACATGCCTGGGGTTAACAACTTCTGTTGGTGGTTTTATTTTCGGGAGTGCGATGTGATATTAAAAACATAGCCCTGGTTCACAAGGGTCTTAACAATGTTCGAGATGTTCTTGCAGTCATCTGTAAAGATAAGTAGGAAATCATTAACCTTCAGTACAATAGTTACTACTAACACAAGAGTTACATATATACTCATATACCATGCCTTTCTCAATCACCACAGTCAATGCACTACGGGTAAATTCTCATGACCAAACATATTTATACTTTGCCTCTATGACAAATATAATCTGCTATATTTTAGTTTGGTTTGCTAATTTTAAGTATGAAAAGATTTTAAAAAGCACCAGTAGGCAGTTACATTATATATTTTCAACACCAGCGCTGTACATTTTCATATATATAATTATATATGTGCCCATATCTAATAGGTAATTATTTATATATGAAATATATAAACCCATTAAACTTTTTATACATTTTATGTTATAAATTTACTAGTCCACAAAAGGGTTGGCACAAAAATAAACCTAATAAACCTTAGAAATATAGATCATCCACCATCGTACATTCAGCAGATCAACTTATTTCTGTTTCCAAGTGTTTTCAAGAAATAAAGTGTAAAAACAGCCATGGGTGACAAAGAGGAACCATAAACTCTAGTTAAGGAAGGATTACCGATGCCACTGTGATGGCGCCCAATATGTTGAATTCCAAGCTCTTCTAGCATGCTCATCATGCCATGTTTTGGGTATCTACCGACATGCTCGGTGAAGGCCTACAATGTTAAATGGATTAGATTTATGTTAATCAAATGTAACAAGCGCTAATAAAGGAAAAGGAAAGGTTTCAATGCTACCTTATTAATTGTGGTAAATGTCAGTCATGTGCACACCCAAAATGGTGGTTCATTATATTATCCTCATAAAATTTACAACAGCGGACTTACAGAGGGATACAAATCTTTATATTGTCCCTGCATGAAAATCTAACAATTGACTTTAAATCTGATCCTTATGGGAGCAGTCAGTGGAGTAATAAGAGCTTTGAATCCAGAAGACCCTGGTACGATTTTCGGTCTAGCCAGTATATTACCTGTGGCATTTTTCTTTCAGTTTCTCTGTGGATGCTGTCCATAGTGCTTACCTTCCTGCTATCTTGTCATCTCAATGTAATCACGATCTGTCAGATTTTAGGGAGTGTGACATTTTTATGGTGTGTGTAGGCGTTTGGAACCGAAGGCGTGTCAGGATGAAGGCCTTTTATCCTCTCAGACTTTGTTTTTTCCCCACCATAACAACTGAGGCTAGTTCATTTGTCGTGTCAGCCACAGTATGCTCAAGCAAATGAAGAGCTAATAATGGTCTAATTAATGTATCCATCCTAGCCAACTGCTACATATGTCACAGAAAATTGAATGTGACTGTGATCCTTACAAAGAAACATATCTAGATTTTTTTAATTAGGGACATAAAATAAAAACCTTTTTTAAGTTAATCCATTTCTTGAAGTAAGCTGGCACTGAGATGTTTAAATATTCACACTGCTGCGGCAACCTACAATAGTAATATTTTGCGGTAATAAAATTACATATTGGGTGCAGTAGTAGAAAAACCCATTCAATCTTACAGCACAGGATCTGAATGAGTAGCCCTATAAGTTTTATAGTGAGGAACAATAGGAAGATTACATCTCTGATTCAGATTAATTCCAATTTTCTCAGACAGTGTTATCCTTGTATACGCTATTTACAGCTCACATGGTTGCCATGTCCCACTCTCCACCTAAGGACTGTATTTACAGCTCACATGGTTGCCATGTCCCACTCTCCACCTAAGGACTGTATTTACAGCTCACATGGTTGCCATGTCCCACTCTCCACCTAAGGACTGTATTTACAGCTCACATGGTTGCCATGTC
>WURV02201839.1:0-11594 GCA_011762755.2 Epimenia babai
CAAGGTTATGTTCACGTACGAGCATATACGCCATTATACGCGCGAGATCTGATGGGCCTTCTTCTGACGTAACGAGCGAGGTTATGTTCACGTACGAGCATATACGCCATTATACGCGCGAGATCTGATGGGCCTTCTTCTGACGTCACGAGCAAGGTTATGTTCACGTACGAACATATACGCCATTATACGCGCGAGATCTGATGGGCCTTCTTCTGACGTAACGAGCGAGGTTATGTTCACGTACAAGCCTATACGCCATTATACCCACGAGATCTGAACGGCTTGCCCGACGCGCCCCGATTTTCGCGTGACCGAGTCGATCAGACTCATCGAGTGATTACATAACGAATGATTGTACTCGACGTACGTATTACAGCCATGTATTGTCCGTCATAATCTCAATGTCATTATATACGGAATAAGACTTTTTCACGTGAGCGGACAATAGATATCTTTGTGTCTACCATTTTGCGTTTTTGCTGTTTTATTAGCCAACCGCAACGTGCCGAAACGCGACATCGTAACCGAGACAGATATATTCATCCACGGATTGATGAATGCATGAGTTACGTGTATTTTATCCGGTCTGTTAAGTCAGAGACAGCTAATATGCATATCACTCAACGTCCCATAAAAAGTAGGCGACTGTCATATACAGGTGATTTGTCATCGTCGAACGTATTCTTACTTTCACCTAATACCACACAGCGGTGGGATAGTTCCTCATTTTGGCATCAATCCGTTTTGGGACCAGTTCTAGCTGACATCAAATAAACCGAACGCTGGTCGGTCGTTGGCGATCGAGTTATGGGCATTGGGCGCTACCTCTCCCACCAATCACCGCTATGCGGCTCGTCGTGTTACCCATTACCGTATACGAAACTTAACGGTAACACCTGCCGGTACACCTGATCTGAATTATTCAATGAAGTGTCATCGCTACCGTTTATTTCAGACCAGTCGAACACCGTCCCGGCTTTCACGCGCGTTTAATAGCATTGCCTTTATTCAAAAATATCTCGTACACGAATATTTTAAATTATATTCGTCCCGTCTTTTCCTGCGATCTATATATTGTTCACATTGTGATTGCGTAAGATACTTAAAACCTAGTTGAACCATGAATAGTGTGATCATGAGCGAGCCATCGAATGAGACACACTTACCAAAATAATGTTCACCGATTGGTAAACGTTCATGTACACCGTATCAACGTAATGTCCGTGTTAAAAATCTGACTGCTAGCCTAATATCTATCACAAGAAATCTGGACAAAGTTGTAAGATATCAACAGTTTTACTTTGTATCTTGGCGTGAGGCTTTATTGTAATGGAATCATGCCGTATAGCGCGGTGTGTATAAGTCGGTACGTTGCGTATAAGTCGGTACGTTGCGTATGAGTCGGTACGGTGCGTATGAGTCGGTACGGTGCGTATAAGTCAACACGGTCTGTATAAGTCGGTGTGGTGCGTATAAGTCGGTACGGTCTGTATAAGTCAGTGTGGTGTGTATAAGTCGGTACGGTGTGTAAGCCGTGTGCAGGTTTTAGTAAAAATGTGGTATTCATACCCTATAAAAAATAATTTGATAATAAATTAAATAATTCTCCGACTCCAGACGGGGGAGGGGACGAGGGAAACGACTCAATCCGCGCTACGATTCAAGGATACAGAACAATCACTCTCTGCGGATAAATATGGAATCGAATAAATAGACGCTGATAAATGGCGTAGCCTAAGTATGTTCAGGTTAGCGTGCTACCGATTCAAATTTTTATCTCACTTGTTTTTTATTCTATTTCATTTGCTTGAACTTTGTAACCGGTCTCATGTGTAAATGTATACACAATACATCCATAGTACTGTAGACAGCAGGCTTTGACGAGAATCTCTTGACACAAAAGCGCCAAATATTGAATCGGTAGTCGACTCTTAATAATACGTAGCAATAAATAAAAATAAATAAATAAACAGACACGCGTAATTATGGACGTCAATAGAAAATTATGTATTTAAAAAATCCCCTTTTTGATAAATTTATCGCATGCATCCATTTTGTGAGTCCGGCTTTAGCACGATTCGTACACGTGAAAAATTGTTCAGTGGCAGTCACAAAAGCGTGACTACCGATGGGTATAACGGCGATTCGGTCGACAAACAGGTTTTTGTAAACTCAACAAAATTCGAGGAAAAACAATTTGAGACGGTCTATGTCTCCGTGCTCCAGCGCGTTCAATCGAGATCCTACTTTTCAATGCGTAGCCAATCGAATTTTTGACCGCGTTTTATCTAAATCCATGGCTTATTTGTCTTAGTTTTAAGTGTATTCCATCACTGGTTCGTACGTCCCAACTCGTTTACAGCTGTATGGGGAAAATTATAATCGTTAGGTTTTGGGCATAAAATGATCATCGAATAAACGATATTGATGCGTTTGTCGTCTCTATGGCGTAATAGAAAACCCCAGCTCCAATACGGTACGTCGTATGGGTGTTGTTCTCTATTACAATACATGTGATGTAACGAAGGAATTAAAGGGAACTGTTGGAGAAAACCAGTACATGAAAAGATCCCAAACAGATCATCCGGAAAAGGTCCTGTTTAACACCTTTTGTTCATCTGAATCACCATAATTCGCGATGCTAACTTTAAACTTTCCTAGATGCTTGTAAGCAACACATTACGACAAGGTCATTGTAATATTCCCAGGCTACGTTCGACGATGTTATTATATGCAAGGGCACTGTGGAGTTATCGCTGAGGGTAGAACGACTATCAACCAGTTCAACAAGTTAAATCCATACTTATTACTCTTACACAGTCTGCAGCCCAACGGTGATGATCGAAATGTATTCCTTGTGTTTCTAGTTAACCATAGTAACAATAAATTTGTAAAGTGTCTTCGATAGCCATGTGCTAAAAGGGCACTATCAATCAATAAAATTTCATTTAATTTCATTTCAATGTAAAAAGACGTAATTACCATTATATCTCTAAACAGGTCCATATAAAATCGTTAAACAATATTTCACTGTATCCTTTCAAATAACCAGCCGAATCTACGATCTATGTTTTTAGTTTGCTTACACTGAAAAGCCGGACTCGAATATCTATTCACTGCAGGGATTCGCTAAGGTGTTCATCGCTCGAGGGTCATTTGTAATTGAGGATGCGCACGCTCAGTGCTACGCTGTACAAGGCGTCTATTTCCTCGTCAATTATACATTGCTTTTCTGAAAACATTTTAACATACGACCGTACGTGGATAGACGATCGTGAACATCACCTACCCACGCCGTTAGTTATGTAATCTGCAGGCTCTGGTGAATGCGGTGAATGGAAAGGCACTCAATCGAGATGTAATTGGATCAGGTTAGACTTTATCATTAGTTTTACAGGATAAATGATATTACAGGCACGCGAACGGTCAACAGTTTTTCTTGCGTAATCATTGTGTTTGACAATAGGCCGTATTTATTATTAATTCACCGATAATTTTGCAAACGAACCTCTTGTTAGAAAATATAAATATTATTACAAGTAAAAGGGTGAGCAACCGCGTTAGTCTAATATAGCAGCTAGAGATTAAGGGCAAGACCTTACATTTTGGTCAATTTCATATTGACTAACTAGTTTTATTATTATTATTATTAATATTATGAGGTTTATTTATAGTGCATCCTAATTTACAGAGAAAATAAAATCACATACATTATAAAAGGCCTACTGAAAAATGTAACGACATATTAAGATATTAAAATATTAAGCGTAAAACTTAATAATAAATTTACATTTCGAAGTTACGATCTAAATAAGATAAGTATACATTTTGATAGATAAAGCAATAAAAATTGAACATGCTACATTATGTGTAACACTGTGGTATTAGATTCCATTTCCAATTGCTTTGCAAAATGGGTAGTTTTGGTTTTAGCTTTGTACTCAGACAGACTAACAGAAGTGTGAATATCGGCTAGTAACGAGTTGAATAATTTGGCACAATTATATGAAAACGTTGTATCTCCAAAGTGGGTACGTTTAGTTTTAGGGACAACGAGTTGAACGGAATAAGATTGTCTTGTAGTTCGGCGAGACGGTTTAATGGTTACCAAGTTAGTCAAGTAGGCTGGTGCTGTATGATGAAGGCATTTATACATCATTATTAGTATTTTAAACTCTATTCTGTATCGTATCGGTAGCCAGTGTGAGGATTTGTGAGCTGGAGTAATATGCTGCATGCGGGAAGTCGCGGCGAGTAGGCGTGCACAGGAGTTTTGGAGTTTTTGAAGAGGGAAAATATCAGAATCAGTTGAATTGATTAATGGTGAGTTGCAGTTGTCAATGCGACTAGTTACAAATGCATGCATAAGAGTGTGACACATTTCGGAGGAAAGATATTTTGAAATTGATTTGACATATTTAAGCTCACAATAGTCTAATGTCACTTTATGGGAGATGAGCGCTTTGCGGTTGAATTGATTTTCAAGGGTGACACCAAGATTTTTGACGGAAAGTGATGGCGTAACCGCAAAATCGAATGAAATAGCTTTTTGTCGAAAAGATGACTATCATTTTTGTCTTTGATAGGTTTAATTTTAATTTATTAAAATGCATCCACGTGGAAATTTGGTTTAAGCAATTTGATATTTTTGTTAAACTCAGAGATAATTCAATTTCATTATCAATGTTCAGAGAGTGCCATAATTGTATGTCATCAGCATAGAAATTGTACATTAGACGAAAATCTTCAATTATGTCATCAAGCGGAGTCGTGTAGGCCGTGAAAAGGAGAGGACCTAGAACACTGCCCTGCGGGACGCCAAAATGAAAAGGCTGTGGCCCAGAAACATAGTCATCATTCTTAACAATGAACTGATGATCAGTTAGGTAAGATTTAATCTATGCAAGAGTCGATCGAGGAGAATGTCTTGATCAACTGTGTCGAAAGCTGCACTGAGATGAAGTAGAATAAGAATGACGCTCTGGTCATCAGACTGAGCAATCAGCCGACAAAGCATACTGTTTATGCGAGAGCGTGTGATCAATAAAACTAGTTGGTCTATATTAAAGGTGCGACCCTTAATATATAGTTGCTACAGATAATAGTTAAGTCACATTGTAAAATACGAGAAATTGAAAGCTACCAAATTTCCGCTCGAATCAGAGAAAGAATAAAACGAGATTTCGTCTGTCGAGTATACTTGGTCGTTTGGTGCAGCCATCATAGAATCATTGATGAGTTAATGCTCATCGAATATAGATTATAATTATAGATAATGACTCCCCATCACAGATGCGGCGACCATCAATGTGGTCAATTTTGTGTTGTATATAACATATCAGTTATTTTTTATAACATGTTCTGCAGCCAACGTCTTTTTCGTCATGGTAAACTAACGCACACTAACATGTTCTCAGCTACCCTCTGTACTGTATCTAGGCGTATTTGTAGCACGCATTGTCGACAATGGCGTCAACGATATAGGACATTTTAAAACTTGTATGCAACGCAAAACTAACACAATCACAGCTATATGCGGTGTATAGCTTTTTAATGTTAGGCTATGTCTAACTTTCCGGTGGAAAGTGAAAATAAATAAGTTAGTAGCCAATATGACAATATGAATAACACATTCATTAAGTGTTGCCTTCTACTGACTTTTGCCACATTGCGGAAATGTTATCCATTATAGATATTATAGGGGGATTTACCGATTTTTATGCCCTTAATTATTTTATTTCGGAGTGTATATGGAGTATATATATGGAGTAAAATATATATGCGTAAAAGTCAAATTCATAAGACGCAAGAGACCACTAGTTGGACTAGCTGAAGAGACATTTCCACGAAAAATGAATAATATATTCGTTGCAGACCTCCCCTGTGTGTCCTACGATAGATTTAGACAATTAGAACTTAGAACAAAATTATATGGCTAACAATGCACTCATATGCTGTTATATCTGATTATACCGAAAAAAATTTCTCCATGTTAATTCGGCTTGTTGTAACATACTCTTGTCTGAAAATGTTTCGAATAACTTAAAACCAACCATATCGGAATTTGAACTTAGAAATGCTTGTCATTATAATCTTGTCTTATAATATCTAATCTTGAACTTGCGCGTGCGACTGTAAGAGTGTTACGTCCGTATACGAGACATTCCCTTTCTTTGACTGTCTATATGGGATGGCATTTACGTATTATAGGCTACTATTTTCAAGTAGTAGCGTTAGAAGTAGATTTGTTGAATTTTCATTATTTTCAGATAAGGATTTGATGCTGTAAAATCCGCACTCCGCGATGATATCCAAGGAGCACGACCTTCTCGAGCGACTCCTCAGACATTCTGTGCTCACACTCTGCCAGGAGACGATCTCTTACGAAGATACGCTCGAAGTGGACTGCATCATCTGCGTGTCGGTGCCTGATAGCCCTAGCCAAGTGGTAGTGAAGATCCACGAGACGCTCAATCATTCGCTGCAGTCGACAGTCAAACCATATCGTAAGAGGCACAGCGATGGATCAGACACCTCTGTAATCAGCTGCGACATCTCCCCGATTAACGACCATGTCGACGCGCAGCCGTCCACAACAGAGGATTCGATATCGAAACTCTGCGATAGTTTTATGCTTAAAAAAGAACAACCTGATGAAATCGAAGGCGATGAAGCAACGATTCTCGAAGCTCCCGAAACCGCCTCCAACTCAATTTTCGATGGCTCGAAAAAGAAAACGCAACCTAACGATGCTAGATCGATCGACGATATGGACGTGTCACCAGATACTAATCTGCCAAACACAGACGATAGTGACACCAGTCTCAATAAAGGTTACGATGCTATAAACACGACATTTTGTTCCAAATGCGATAAAAACTTTGACAATTTTCAAGATTTCGATGCTCATAATTACTCCGTGCACTTAACACACACGTGCAAGTACTGCTATCAGACATTCACTTCGCGACCAAACATGCACCGCCATATTCGCCGACATACTGGTTATAAACCATTTGAGTGCACGATATGCGGCATGCGATTCTCGCGAAAGGACGATCATAGCATTCATGTGATCAAACACAGCGTGGCCAAACCATTCGTCTGTTCAATGTGTTCCAAGGAGTATACAGATAGATCTTGCCTCCGTAGTCACATGAAGCGAGAACACCAGAGGCGTTTGCTGTATCTCTGTTCGCAATGTGGCCAAGGTTTCGGCGACCCGTCCCAGGCTGAGCAACACCGTTCGGTCCATTTACGAAGCAGCGGGAATTTCCACTGCTCTCAGTGTACCTACAGAGCTTCGAGTGAAGAAAATCTCCGCGATCATTTGATCTCTCATGACGCCAACAGCCTACCACATCGATGTTCCGAATGTAATGAGTCTTTCGCAAATTTAGACATCTATAAAAACCATCTGATGTCCTCTTTGCAGACGCATCATTTATTTCCATGCTCCCTGTGCAAGGTCGATTTCCCTACATTATCCGACTATCAGTCACACCACTGCAGTACACCTCTAGGTAACAAAATTGACAGAATATTCACCTACAACAGTTCACTCTCGAGCAGAGAGACCTCCGCACTGAAACGTCATTATTGGTGCACCGAGTGCAATCTTGGATTTCGAGTAGAAAACGATCTTCATTCCCACATTGATTCGTACCATTGCAGCATCGAAAGGGAAGGCGAGAAGCTAGATGCCCCTCCTCTCTATATAGACCTGTGTTCCACGGGCCTCAACAGACGGTCCGATATCATTCCTCCTAAATACGCGTTAAACAGCGAATTACCGACCTTAATCGAATTACCGGCTGACACGCCCACTCTCGTTGCGCCGATTGAGTTTAATTCGAACAAAGAAGCCATAGACCTTTCGATGGGATCTAGAAACTCTGGGGACAACCGAACCGAAAGCCACGCCCTCGTTTCCGAGGTATATAGCAACATTCGTCCCACGGATGCAATCTCAAACCCTTCTCTCAAAACGATGAATGTTTTGCAGTCATTAGCGCACCACGTGAAAACACGTTTACCGACTTCGAGACATATTTCATCATCAAACGAGATCACTCGAACCCCCCATAAACGACGCTGTCTTTCACTTCCGGATGATTCTTTAACTGAAAAGCTCACGAAAATAACGTCCTCCCAACAGAGTCCGGGAAGTTTCAGCGACTCTCTCGTCCTTAGTCGCTCTTCTGAAAATTCCGACTCGCCGAAACGAGACTCGAAATTCGAACCAAAATCCCCCACCTCGTTATTCAAATTCCAAGAGTTCTATCGCTGTGACTTCTGTCCGGAAACCTTCTCACATTACTCTGATTTCGCGGGCCATTGCGCCGCTGCCCACAAGCGTTACGTTTGCGACCAATGTGGCATGTGTTTCACGGCTAAGCCCAATCGTGACCGCCACCGTCGTTACCACACTGGCGAGAAACCGTATTCATGTAATCTCTGTGACAAGACTTTCTTCCGCGGTGACGATCTCAAATATCACCGAACCACTCGGCACATGGCTGACAAGTCTGCCTGACCACCGCGATCGGAAATCTTTCACGGAGATCACGACGGAGATCTTCGGTAACGAAATGTAAATATATCAATATACCTTACTTTTATTAATCTTCGCGAGCAGGCTTAAAGAATCGTAATGATCATTCGATAACACGTAAAAATCTGCATTCACTATTATTGATACATGCGTGTTTGTTTCTACCACTGTGGCAAACACGCAACGCCCACCGTACGTCCTTGTAAATGTCCGAATTTCTTATTCTTTGTATTAATATTGTTATATCGGTACCTTTGTTCATCTGACTTTTAGCCTAGATCGACGCGTAACGTTTTTTAGGAACAAAAACCGTCTTAGGCCCCGTCTGCTAACATAAAAAGTGTGGCCAACTGTTTCGGTGACCTGTACTGGGCACAAGCTAGACTAGTTTTGTATTGGGCTATCGATGGCCAGATGTACATGTATACAGAGATAAATATCGTTCCGTCTTCAAGTGAAAGCTGATAAAAATATTGTTTGTGTGATCAGACTGTACGTAGCACCATATCCTACCGTCACCATACAATATTATACACGTCAAAATAATATACGGCGTTTCGAATACCGCATTCTCGAAATTCTTATTAAGACACGGCCTCGCACGGCAATTGTTTTATCCTCACTGTTCTTCTGGCGAGTCGCGAGCAATTTTTCAAATTAAAAATGTCTCTCACGGGCATGCTAACTTTTTTCGTATAACGTTTCTAACGTTTTTCGTATATGATAGTCCATTTACACGCCTACAATAGTCCACGAACATTGCTCTTGTCTTGCCAGTCAATGCCGCGCGACCTGTTCCGATTCTATGGCAATAGCGTGAGAATAGTTAATTTAATCTTTTATCGGATTCAATAGGCCTGAACCATATTAGGTTCGTAGGCTCACACAATACAGCAATGAAACGCGAAACGTTAAAAGAAAATACAGTAATCTATGTGGAAAGTAGGTATAAGAAAATATGAACATAATAGTGCCGCCCCAAGCCTGAATCCTTATTTACTGTCCAACAGTTAGGAGCGGCCGGGCCTCGCTTAAATTACAGTCTTTTCTTACATAATTTCCGCTAAATAAATGCGCAAACATTTCGATCGATGTTACTAGATGACATATTCATTACGGAAATTTATGTAATTTTTTAATTGTGTATCAGAGTATGCTAAAAACGTGTATTTTTGTCGCAATCTCCAGAAATGCGTCGCTATGGAGATGTTTCGTATGCCACAGACTGTCGTGGCGTCACCACAATATGAGATCATGTTATTTATTGGCTAGACTAATTTTAAATTTAAAAAAATGGAAAACGTTAATTTTTACTTATGCGTTATTTGTTGCACATCTAATGAATCAGAGTAATTCATAATATAAACAGTGTGAGTAATCGTATAGCTTTGATAAAAAGCATATTATCTTGAAATGAACAGGGAGAAAATTTCGTATGAAACTTATTGTTGCAGCCGCGCGAGTCAGTAAATATATCTGAACCCCTAAAAGTGGCAACATCTTTATAGCTCACTACAAAAATGTGTATCGCAAGCTTTCGAATATAAAGACATTCTTCATCGGGTGATTATTCACTTCGTATTTATACAACCCCGTGGGAAGATCTGTGGAAATATTGTATATTCTTTAGACAGTAGCAATATCACAGTAAATACAACCCATCCGCAGACAAAACCGCGCCTATTTTTTCAATAGCTTCACAGTGGCAATCCTCTTTTTTGGCAAATAGTTTCGAATAAAATATATTGTCAATAATAGTATAGAATATACAAAATTATGGCACATACTCCGTAATATTTACGCCATTTCATAACTATCGCTTGGTGAGGGTCATTACGGACGGGGACATCAACTGTGATTTTCACCAAATCTAGTAATAAATTACAACACATTAAATACTCATACTGGCCATCGTTATTTAGCATTGTCTAGCTTTTTGAAATAGACCGCCAACTGATCCATCAATCCGTTGCGTGATGGTTGATGTTAAAGCTGAACTCATTACGTTTTTATTTTTTAAACCTTATTCGTGATCTTAGTTTCTTTTTTATTGCTTACTTTTATTATAGTGATGCGCGATTAACCGAGAAGTCAAAAATAAAGCTCGGTGCTAAATAAATCAATAATGAGCTGTTTAACGACGAGATTAGAACGATCTTGCAATATGGCTACTGGGACGCCGAGTACATTATGTTAGGCATGTCTCATATTCACGCATTTACCTACCGATTTCATGAAATTGGAAATCTTTTTCTTCCAATACCCGGACAAAATCGGAATATTTTTTTTCTGAAAAGTTAAAATTTTTATTCAATCTATCGCTACAGTTTTATACTTAATATCACGTATCGTAATATGGGAGACAATTTCACATGAACAGCAGGTAACATTGCAAATTTATCGAGAACATGTTCGACACCTGAAAATCGTAAAAAATGGCGCAATGTTACTCCGACAAATACTTAGTAAAAAATTAATCTCTGTTAGAAACACACGGATTTGAAAGTATTTTGGAGGCCGCGTTGACCAAGGTATGATATGAGCGTGTTATCACATAAATAGTCATATTTATACCGTAGGCCTATATACATTCGATACAATGTCGATGCTCTCATAACCTCATCAATAATTATTCATGATTTCAGTGTAAAATTTCGCAGCCTTCAAACAATACTAGATGCGAAATCAACGCTTCAAAATTCTAAACACAAAATATATGTTCCCTGCTCTTTTTCGCGCTACACACTGTACAAGTCGATAGCTGCTTTTTAGCATATTGACGAGGTCATATATGGTATTCGACTTATACACCGAGTACAGAAACTTTCGACACATCCAACACGAACTATGAAACTAACAGAAAACAATCGCGAATTATATCAGAAAAAAATGAAAAAGCCCTGAAATACCAGCCTAATCATTGGTGCTTATATAACATATTAGTTATATTTTATAACATGTTCTGCAGCCAACGTCTTTTTCGCCATGGTAAACTTGCGTACATTAACAAATAGGTCTTCAGCTTCCGGTATTATAT
>WURV02201850.1:0-11593 GCA_011762755.2 Epimenia babai
ATAATATCGAGCATCTACCCATTTTAGAGACGGGTTTACTCCAGCAATCGGGGATAAATGACTTGCTGAGGATCATCTCGACTGGTGAGCGCTTTTGAACCCACGATTACACGTCCAGTGCCCCTACTAACTACTTCCCCTTTACTAAGTATTTACTAATATTTGCGTAAAAGTTGTATTTATTCCATGATTATTATTGTCTTCATATCGTCATATTTTTTTTTGTAGAAAAAAACAGCACAGATTTTGAAAGTTAGTAACGTCACCGCTAATGAGACAGTGAAAGGTAGATATATACAGTATATACAGTACATATATGTGTGATTTAATAGGAGAATATGTGAATAATTAATACACTATGAGTTATTGTAAGCCTGTATATTGCTATTATAATTTTTTTCATACATTGCAGTATGAGAGTTATCGTTCAAATTGTCTATAGATAAATCGTCTGCATCTAAAAAATGCCCAGCATGTATCAATATCCGCACCATACTACATATTTTGCGAGTGAAAATTACACCAAAATTTGTTAGTACTGTTGACGAAGTTAGCACACATGGGTAGAAGGAATATTTTTTTCAGGCGATCCTTATGGAAACACCTCCCACCACTCAGGTGTAAAACTACGAAATTACTTGTTAATCTTTTATGGTGTCAGGTCAATTTCACAAACGAGCTTCAACTTATTGAATGAATGAGTGTGTTATGTTACGGAATGTGGACAAATTTTAGAATAATCAAAAATATCTACCATTTATGCAACATTTTGCATTCAGGTTGAAGGTGATACTGTATGTTGTTTATGATGTACAGTGTATGAACCCAAGCTCATTAGTGTACCGGGAATGAATGTCCTGGGTGTCGTGGTCTTCTCTCTGTTTTTGGGTGGAGCCATTCAGGTTGAAGGTGATACTGTATGTTGTTTATGATGTACAGTGTATGAACCCAAGCTCATCAGTGTACCGGGAATGAATGTCCTGGGTGTCGTGGTCTTCTCTCTGTTTTTGGGTGGAGCCATTTCCAAGATGGGTGAACGGGGCAAGCCCTTGGCGGATGTGTTTGTATGTCTTTCTGAAGCCATCATGAGTCTCATCAGTCTTGTTATATGGTACGTGATCAGCAGGACTCAGTATGCAGTACCCAGTACATATGTGATACATGGTCTGTAGTACTTGGGAGGTGATATATGGTCTGTAGTACTCAGTATATGGTTTACAGTATGTGCTACATGGTCCGTGGTACTCAGTATATGGTTTACGGTATGTGCTACATGGTCCGTGGTACTCAGTATATGGTTTACGGTATGTGCTACATGGTCCGTGGTACTCAGTATAAGGTTTACGGTATGTGCTACATGGTCCGTGGTACTCAGTATAATATGGTTTATGGTATGTACTACCTGGTCCGCAATACTCAGTATATGGTTTACGGTATGTGCTACATGGTCCGCAGTACTCAGTATAATATGGTTTACGGTATGTATTACCTGGTCCGCAGTACTCAGTATATGGTTTACGGTATGTGCTACATGGTCCGTGGTACTGAGTATATGGTTTACTGTGTGTGCTACATGGTTTGCAGTATTCAATATATAAAAAAGAAAGTTAGGCTGCCCTTCAAAGCCCCACTTTAATACCGCTTCCGCAGCTTGGCAAAACACAGTTCGCGAGGGCTCACAGGGGGGGGGGGGAGGGCCTATTTATCATGAGCTGGTTTCTGATTTCTCAAGATAAAATTCAATTTGCTAATACTGTATATTTGGTGCGATTCAATAAGAAATTATCGTGTGACAGAAAGAATTTCATGATACTCGGCGATTTGCAGGTACTCCCCGATTGGTATAACATTTCTAATAGCTGCCAAAGTCGTGGCAATGGAAGATGCCTTGGGAACAATGGAGAAGCTTGGGAAATACACGGGCACGGTATTGGCTGGTCTGGCGATCCATGGCTATATTGTACTACCTTTGCTGTACCTCATCATTGTGAGAAAGAATCCATTCCGTTTCATCTATGGCATGATCCAGGCCATCGTTACTGCGCTCGCCACTGCTTCCAGGTACGCTGCTGCTTATATTGTTTTTGTACTTGTTTTACCCAATGCTTTTTATTAATTTGTTTTAAAGATTTTAAGAAGACTTCGGCAATTGCAGTCTTATTTTACAACACCAGATAGGTAGTAAACTTAATCGCATCATTCTTAACATGTAAAATGACATCAGTTCGTGTCTGCATTGATCCCCCATATTAAACTTATTTAACTTGTGGAAGTGGACTAAAACAATGAGAAAGCCTATCGCCATACTTGTTTCTTGACTTCATCTATGATTTAACCAGTGTGTTGCTCCTGGTTGGCATTGATGTGAAACTAATAGACTTGACTTTAATAGTCGTTCATCAAGCACTAAGGCCTCACTGTCAAGCTGGAAAAACCAAAGTTTCATGTGCCAAAATGGCAGTATTTCATCAAAGAAGGATAAGTGGTATTATCGCCAGTTTCAAGTTGACGGAATTGGTTCATTTAAATATTCAGGTTTAATGATATCGTCTTCGAAGATATCGAAGATCCTTCTTAAGGGAACTACGTAACCATTTTAAAGGACCAAGCTGGAAAGCGAAGTTGTGAACTTTGGGGTGTTGCAAACACATCATGTATTTAATAACTGAGGGTGAGATACTTTTAAGGCATGTTCAAAGTCGTCAACAGCACACCGATGTGCCTTTTACAGTAAACTCAGTTAACATCCCTAATACATTTCTATGGCCAGCAATATACACAGCTATCTGTAATGAGATTGATGGACTATAAATTGAATGGTTGATTTTTTGTTCTCTCCACTTTTTTCTGTGCATTTATATGGATGAGTGTCATACTAAAAACATCCGTGAGCTATTTTCTGATCAGTATAATATCTTGATATATTCTCATTTATTATAAGAATTGTTGTAATATGTCGGCTTGTAATGAGTTTCTTAAAATAATCAATTTGCTTACAAAATGTATTTAAGCAAATTTAAATTAAACGAGATCTTGTGTACATCAACAGTATCATTACTCGCTCTGTATATTTCTAAAATGCAGCTCAGCAACTCTGCCCATCACGATACGGAACCTGTCAGAAATGGGAGTAGACACTCATGTCACCAAGTTCATGACCCCCATCGGGGCTACGATCAACATGGATGGCACGGCGCTGTACGAGGCAGTGGCTTCCATCTTCATTGCGCAGCTCAACAACATCACGCTGAATGCGGGACAAGTTGTAACTGTCAGGTACACTTGCTTGCTTATTGCCAGTCGCACGCAGTCAAATAATGCATGATCCTATCCTCCCATAAACGAAGCACTGTATCCTGGGTCTTATCCAACTTAATATTGGCATTATCTAGTCTGCAAAACGACAGTTTGCACACACTCACCAGTAAAGACAGTTGTGTAACATGCACCAGTTATCTCCCCTATATATTTATGTAAACTTATTTAATACACGTTATAGAATCGAGTGATTTGCTGTTGGCAGCATCACAGCCACTCTGGCAGCTATTGGAGCGGCTGGTATTCCCCAGGCAGGTCTCGTCACCATGGTGATTGTTCTCAGTGCTGTCGGACTGCCCACTGAAGACATTGCTTTGATCTACGCAGTTGACTGGTTCCTGTTAGTATAGTTTCGCTTCTAGGGAATGATCTGTCAATTTATTAGTTACCGTATACCAGTTTTAATTCAGAAATATTAAGTAACGGTAATATATATCATGACTTAATGCATCTTAATAGATAACCATAACTAAGAAATATAATATGAACTTTTATATCAATAGGTGTAGCAGTTCTCCTAAAGGAGAAATAATATACTGTTAAAATGGAGAATGTGCTGTACCCTTCACAGCATTCTTGCATGACTGTGTTTTGTTCAATGTTCAGCAAACATTCACCCATGCATGTTAGAACCCCATTTCCTTGAATGCAGTTGATATGTAGTTTTGTTGGTGCATTGTGGAGATGGAATTTTTTCAATGGGTAGGTGTGTTTTGCAGAAGGGAAGATGCTTGTTTTGCTCAGCTGTCAATGTGTGTTTTACTAGGGTATAGAAGTGTGTTTGGCTATGATCTACCTGTATGTTTTGGATATGATCTACCTGTGTGTTTTGGCGATGATCTACCTGTGTGTTTTGGCTATGATCTACCTGTGTTTTGACTATGATCTACCTGTGTGTAGTGGCTATGATCTCCCTGTGTTTTGACTATGATCTACCTGTGTGTTTTGGCTATGATCTAACTGTGTGTTTAGGCTATGATCTACCTGTGTGTTTAGGCTATGATCTACCTGTGTGTTTTGCTACAGAGTAGAGGAATGTTTTGCTAACGGGTTGAAAAGTTCTTGTTAAGGAATACATTTCTTGTTAAGGAATAGATTTTGTTTTGCTAACAGTAAGATGCGTGATGCTACAGGGATCGATGCCGCACAAGCGTCAATGTTCTGGGGGATGCTATCGGTGTGGGAATTGTCGAACGACTATCTCGCAATGAAATCGCCAAAATGGTGAAACTCGAAGAGCAACAAAACCCTGCTGATGTGGGACATGCTAACCAGGGGTATAGTGAAGACAATGATGTCCATGACATGACACAATTTTAAAAGTTTACATTTGACATCGGGGATGATTGTATGCAGCTGTTACCGTTTACATCATACGTAGCTTTTACCGTTTACATCATATAAAGTCTATCTAATCACATACGCACGCTTTTCCAAACATCTATTTTCAAGTAACATAAATTGAAATCGGAGTTGTTGATGATTGGAAATGTGACTTCTTCCAGAGATATCAAAAGTACATGAAATAATCAGAAGTACAATCAAACTTGGAGACAAAAAACACAATATAGTGCTACATTTTGCATATAACACACATTTCAGTCTCTGATAACCTCAGAGATAGGTTTTTTGAATGGCTCCTTAAGAACACTTTGTGTATATATACAGATATACTACATAGAATACATTGTCAAAACACACCATTCTAATTATCTTCTATATACATACAATACAGAAGGATCATAACGTTTCATTTTTATGTGTCTTGCATCTAATGTAAAACAAAACAAGAGACCAAAGAGGCCTCAAGAGGCTCACCTGAAAAAAGAGAAAAAAAAGGGAAAAGACAAAACAAGGTGCCAAGGAGGCCATCTTGATATTAGAATGAGAAGGCAACAAGGAGACTGCCTGGCATCAAAAACAAGAGGCCAAAGAGACCTGACAATACCCATTAAGACACTGAAACAAAAAAATACCGATTAGTGGAAAAAACCAAGGCTTAAATCGCATCTAATTGCCTCAATAAAGATGCCCTAAACAAATCTGATTGGGACCTTCACAGACAATATCTGCAAAATGGCAGACCTTTGCACATAAAGTGGACATGGAGATAGCAGACCACAAATAACTGATACGAGTTGATCAGTGAGAGTAGTAGACATAAAGCACCTCTATTGATGGTGACGACAAGTGTAGCGCTAAACAAGACAAAGTTTGTTGAAAACAGAAGAATGAACTGACAGGTAAGGTGAACAACGTTGAACTATACCAAAATACCGTGATTTCTTGTCAATGATACGCTAATACGTAATTTGCCAATTAAAGCTAGCACACACCATAACATGACAATATAGAATAATTCTTATACAGTATATACAGTACATCCACGATTAACTGACCCTTGCTATCTCATGAATTTAACTTGTTGTGGGGTCTACAGTGGTCTACTGTACGTATATCATTTGGTTAGTAATAGAACTCGTGATTCTTGTAGGTTATTAATAAACAACAATAACATGAAGACACTTTATATCAAAATTTAATTTGGTTCAAATCTCATTCTCTTCTAACCACAAGGAGTCATTGCGAACTAACAAAACCACTGGTTACTGTATAGACCTACCATAAAAAATAAAAATCTATGTTTTTAATGCATTTAGATAATGTATTTTCTAAAAACTATGGGCATGAACAACCATTATTCATTAATGGTAGATGACAGCACGAAATATGGACGGATTTCGACAGAATTTATTACAAGTCGTTTGATAGCAATAATTATATAATCTACCTCAAGCAATACATTTTGGCACCATTCACACACATTCAGTCATTGTACGACTGTAGGTAAAACTGAAAATTCACCAGTACTAAAGGCACATTGTGGTTCAGATGCCTTACAGAGTTATTTCTGACTTTTACTCATTCAACTTTATGAAAATGCATGAATAAATATCCAAAAGAAACAATACAAAAGTCGTATAAAATTGACAAAATGTAAAAAAGGGACAATGGCAGATAGACACAGAGATATGGGTGTATGAAATATTTGATTGGTTTCTCAATCAGACATGTTTAGGACATGAGGTAAACTGTTTATGGCAATATAGTTAGGGTGGATGGATTTAAGAGCGGAGGTTCTCCTCAGGGAACTTTAATTATTGTGAAAGAACATTGTAAACACGAAAAGTCTCGTCTCTTAGAAATGTGTATATATAAAATCGATTGTATGGATTTCTGAGTACATTCAACCAATGAGTTACTTATTATATAATGTATATAGGGGTCTTATAAAAACACGTGAAGAAATACATAAGTAGTCTCAACAGCACGTTATGTGAGATGCACAGAATAATAAATAAATGAATATTAGGCATTTATATACCCCCCCCACTCCATGCATACATGCTCGCAGGGTGGTCCACGGTGGTGTGAAAATAGCAAATCAAATTAGAAAAAATGAAGTCGTTACAGATTACAATTTGTATTGTGTAAAAAATACTGATAAAATGGCGGTGTTTGGCCATGATGTAAATCTTTGGTAAAACAAATTAACCCCAACAGACATATTTCCAGCTGTTTCTCTATATGTGTCATATCGGTAGCCATTTCAGGAATATATTAGTCAATTCTCAAAATTTTTAGTGTGACTTTCGCTGATTATATCAAATATCACAGTCACTGGTAAAGCTTGCCAGATGACGGTCTACAGTAAGTCAGTAACATGCGATGACAGAAGTAGCGCAAATAACAGAAACGGGAGGGTAAAATCTAAGGAAACATAAACCACTACAATATACAATATGGGATTCCTACGGATATAATAAAAAATTAACAACTCGTACTTAAACTAAAAAACTGATTAAAACTATAAAAAGAGATAACGTACAAAAAAGATCATCTCTGATGGCATATTAAAAATTTTGTTTACATATAAAAATAACAAAAAGATGTCGCTGAACAAGATATGAAACAGGCAGACCTGAAATGAACAATCAGTTAGTGACCAAGGCAATTCATGATGCAATATATTATGAGGGGAGAAAGCACAGAAAAGCCTTATCTCTAATGGGGCCCACACGACCTCCAGATACCCACTCACGAGCTCCAGATACCTACTCACACTATGTGTCATAAATAATGAGAGGGCAAATAATGAGATTGAGTGGAAAAAGAAATTTGGACTTGGGCAATATTGACATCGGCTGTTTTAATGTACGCAACTTGACTCGATGCAGCGAGAGTTTTTACTTGTAGCCAGGTACTCCAAGACCTCGCAATGCGGCACCAATCTGAGCTGTTCGACATGCCGGTTACATCACTGTGATGGCAGTCACGTCTGTATTACTATGTACTTGTGTCTCCTACCCCTCTCTTCTCTCCTCCCAGACTTTTATGACTGTCCCGTGACCCCCGGGGTTTACTGCTCGTCGCACTGTAAGTAAAATAACTAAATAATAATAATTAAATGAAATATATAGTTTACACAGGGAAGATCCATAAGGAGAGGGACAAAATGATCCGTTTACCTGTGAAATCACTGTATTTTTATATTTAGCGACATTAATCAGTAGGTAATGAAATCAGGTAACGCATCAATGCGATTTATTGAATGAAGTTGATTCACAACACTACAGACATGTATGTTGCTACAAAACAAGAACATTTCTTGACGAGTCTGGGTGTACTATTTAAGACAATATTGACGAAGAAAGAAATGATGGGTATAATCAAAGAAAATGAACATTGTCAGAGACAAAGACAGTCAATGATGTTTGGTGATCAAAGGTGAACAAAATTAGAGGTGGTTGGCAGTGTTAAGGAGAATGAACAAAGTCAAGAAATATGAACAAAGTTGGAGAGGGCTGGCACAGTAAAGGAAGATGAACCAAGTCAAGAAAGATGAACAAAATCAGAGATACCTGGCACAATCAAGAAAGGCGAACAAAATCATAGAGGGTTGGCACAGTCAAGAAAGATGTGGGTCAGTTAAGAATGATTGGGACAGTTAAGGATGAATAACAAGGTCAAGAAAGGTGAGCAAATCTTAGTATTTCTCTCATTGATTGCAACTAGTTACAGGCCACTTTGAGTATAGCATTGATAATTGCATGATTGAAAGCTACATCTGATAAATACTGGGATTTATGTTTTATATATGATATAAATCGATAGATATAAGTTAGAGAAACAGATTTCCCGTGTGACTAACAGAAGAAATGAATCAGGTAGCCCTAAAACCCGGCATTTTCCTGCTTTATACTCAACACATTAGATGAATGTGCCAGATATGTCCCAGTTAACTGTGAGGTACCACCTGCTCGCCAACAATTCTTCTTCACTCTCTTCAGGCGCTGACACAAACTTCAGATCACCTTGTTTAGAATTCACAGCCGACGTCGTCACCTGCAATTCACCCAATGCCACATACAAGCGTAATAATATATTTATATTGTCACTTGTATACAGCCATAATTCAGTGCGGCACCAATTCTCTCGTAATTGAACCGTGTATTTTGGGTCTGAGGTGGTTATATAATCTTCATAAAATATGTTAGTATATTTAAAAGCTCTATGCTGTATACATGATAAATAATAAAGATTTCACTGACATCCATGAGTTATTTGCATAAAACTCATTATGTGAATTAGTTTTTGCTACAGTCGTGTCATGCATATAATTTTATAATTTATTTTATACTAATTGTAATGGATTCAAGTCTTGGATGATTGTCAGGTCATAAGATTGAAGATGCAGATATAAATATATAAAATATTTGAATGATAAAATTTATATTGTGAGTGCAGCAAACCACGACTCTGGGTTAACCTTCATCCATAACCACTCGGTAGTAACAGATGAGACTGTGTACCCATGCTGCTGTAATAGATGACAGACTGTGTACCCATGCTGCTGTAATAGATGACAGACCGTGTACCCATGCTGCTGTAATAGATGACAGACTGTGTACCCATGCTGCTGTAATAGATGACAGACTGTGTACCCATGTTGCTGTAATAGATGACAGACCATTTGCAGATTTCAATCTGATAGAAAATGTTTGGGATAAACTAGAGGTAATGATAGCCCGACCCAAGTAACCAAACACCCTCACTGGGCTCGGTAATGCCCCTGTCGAGTAATGTGGAACATTCCCCCGAATCATCTGCTAAAGGTGGGTTCAGAGTTTTGGGTGTTGTTATGTTGTTATTAATGACACCACACTACTTTGTAGAATATAGAAGGATTACATCGTTTTATTTCCCTATCATTTCCTAATTTCACCATTTTTGTTGATCTTTGGTGAATCGCAGGGAAAAGCGTACACCAGATTTGATTATGTAAAACTGAACAGATGTTTCCTGTACATTTTGTGGGCCTGGTACGACTGGTTATTGTATGCTTATTTATTAGTTTTACCCAATATTTCATTAAACAATTCAAATATAAATGATCCTTAGCAAATTTCTAGTGTATATATATATATATATCATTAGTCTAATATTGTTAAGTCTGTATAAATGTATTTTTATCACCTTTTTATCGCTGTTTTTGCTGCCGATGATGTTTTGTGATATGTCGAGAGATGCCGAGTATGAATGAAGGATGTTGTCATGAGTTTCCTCATCCTCCCCTACACAATAAACACAACAAACACAAGGTAATCATACACCTCCTCATGACACCCCTAACTGCCCAATTTATGGCACATAACAAGATGAACAACGCTCCTTTACCAAGGTCATTAATAATGAACTCAGCTTTACTGTGTTTCTTTTTATTATAAAATTGTTGCCCCTGATAGTGTTGGTATCATGCAACAGCAGTGCTGTGTAGGCATGCAGCAATTATAAACTTTAGTGAACACACTCAGGTGACCTTGACCGACGATGTAGTTTGCGGGAAAGAAGCCCTGCTGCCCATCGGCCAGTTCGCCCATCCACCAGTTCTCGTTATCCTTGTAGAGCACTTTAATGGCATCTCCCTGCAGCAGGGTGAGCTCATCCGATCGCTGGGCCTTGTAGTCATACAACGCGATCACCTGCGGTCAATCAACTTACACCTGTCAACTTACTGTTGACAAAGACAAGTATGCACCGAGATGCGCAGGAGACAGCCTGCCACTGTAGCTGTGTTATTCTGTGCATTTCTCTCCAGCTATTCGAAGAACAACATTGGCTATCAAAATTAACTTCATATTAAGACAGAAAACACCACAAAGATCAGCCAATCACTTTATAGCCCACCATGCTTGTTGCAGATATATGTGTATTTTCTGGGGTTCTCAAAACAGTGTTAAATACCTGAATGCCTGAATGAACAGGAGAAAGCTTGCCCCTGTACCATGTAGCTCAGTTGGTAGAGCACTAGACAGGTTATCTGAAGGTAGTGGGTTTGAATCCCATCAGAGGTATAAGTTTTTTTCTGTGCATTTCTCCCCAAAGAGAAGTACGTAACAAAAACCATTACCTTGACATAAACGAATCTAAGATGATCCCATCTGATCCCACCTGACCATAAAATAGTTATCCTACCCCTTTTCTCGCAATTTAAAATTTATTATTAATAGAGTTTAATTAAAATTGAAATAGCGATTCACACTCAAAAATTCCCTCAATCGCATCAAAGACTTATGTAAATGTGATAAAAATTGTCAGTTCGTCAATAGTTATTTTCACAGTTGCGCGTGCTGTTCACAATGTTGTCTGTACTGTATACAATAAATATATAGATATATATAGATATATATGGTACCTCTTGATATTTTGTTTGCTTTCCAGGAGCTGCTTGGAAAGAAAACTGAGCATTCCCGGAAGACTGAAAAGCATCACAAATCGAGAGGTAGAAGAGATTCTCGGCTGATGTGAGTCGTCTGATCAATATATGTCACGGGTGTTTGTGTCAATGGAAGACTTTTGACAGAAGTCACACAACATTGTAACATTAAGTAACCATATGTTACTGTGTGAGAGGTAACATTACATTATTGGGGGACTTTAATCTTAGTAGGTAACATATAGTTATGGGGTAACAGTACATCATTGGGGACTTAGGTAACATTATGTTATGCGGTGACATTGCATAGGTGGGTCATTACGTTCATGGGTAACATTACAATAGCAGTTGGAGAGAATCAGTCAAGCATGAGTGTATAACCGTATTGAGTGTAATGCTGACCGTATTGAGTGTAATGCTGACCGTATTGAGTGTAATGCTGACCGTATTGAGTGTGATGCTGACTGTATTGAGTGTGATGCTGACTGTATTGAGTGT
>WURV02201861.1:0-11593 GCA_011762755.2 Epimenia babai
GATCAGGATAGGGTTGTTCCATAATGATCAGGATAGGGTTGTTCCATAATGATCAGGATAGGGTTGTTCCATAATGAGCAGGATAGGGTTGTTCCATAATGATCAGGATAGGTTTGTTCCATAATGATCAGGATAGGGTTGTTCCATAATGATCAGGATAGGGTTGTTCCATAATGATCAGGATAGGGTTGTTCCATAATGATCAGGATAGGATTGTTCCATAATGATCAGGATAGGATTGTTCCATAATGATCAGGATAGGGTTGTTCCATAATGATCAGGATAGGGTTGTTCCATAATGATCAGGATAGGAGTGTTCCATAATGATCAGGATAGGATTGTTCCATAATGATCAGGATAGGTTTGTTCCATAATGATCAGGAAATGAGAATGAAAATAGCCTATTTCAGCGTAGTAATTCCTCTGTATATTTTGGAATCAGCCAATGTCTCGTTTTACCATAATGAAATATGATCGCAACCATTGCTATATCACTTGAGAAGGCATTCAATTCTCATTCTCCTATTTTGTTACTACTCAACTGAAGTCCGTGAGTGTTAACGATGTAATTAAGACCCCTTTTAAATGAATAGATTGCAATCAACGAGGTCTGAAGGCC
Organism: Epimenia babai; assembly: GCA_011762755.2. NCBI lineage: Eukaryota > Metazoa > Mollusca > Solenogastres > Cavibelonia > Epimeniidae > Epimenia > Epimenia babai. Next base: position 620 of record WURV02201861.1, read on the forward strand.
AGTGTTGGCCCTTCACACGGGTAGCCTAGACAGAAGTTGTTAGAGTATTACCGAAATAGTTGACAGAATTTATAAGGGTGGGAAATTTAAACACGTTTACTTTGTGGAGTATTTTTTTGCGATCAAAAAATATGGGTCAAAGTGAACTAAATGCAAGTTCACACAGGTGTAATATAAATGATCAAGTTATTTGGTTACAGGGAAGAGATGTGGAGGAATAAAACAAACCTATTTAACATTTTAATCCAATCTCATGCTAAATTGTACAAGAAACCATATTCAATTGTTTTAGTATCAAATATGTGTAGTTGCTTTATTATGGATACATGTGACATTAATCAGTTTAAAGTCATGTAAGTATAGTTGCATAATTTACATTCGCGTGGGTTAACAGTCGTGTAATTCATCCATTGAGGCAGTGTACAGATTTAATTACACAAAAACAAATACACTCGGTCACTGCCTATATGGAGTCTCTGTATACGTTAGTGACATTAGTTGGTGAGACTGGCATGGCATCGAACGTAATGACAGCAACAAACAAAATATATAGTGCACTTTCTGTGTGGGGAACCAAGGGAGACAAGCAGGGGAATGATGACAACCAATTTTAACTGAATTACTTGTTGGTCGAGAACTATTGGGCAACGTGAAATTTCTTCACGTTTAAAACGCACGGGATATCTATTAGTGAAATATACTTAAAGGTAAAGTACAACATTTGTCGACCGCAAGTATCAGCCAATAAAGGCTCTCGGATGCGGTTTACAATGAACTGTTTTTTGGCAGTTATTCAGCGCATATACAATACCTTCGACACTCACATATCATTCTGCCAAGGATAATATCGAGCATCTACCTATTTTGGAGACCTTGGGTCTCCATTTTGGAGACGTTTTGGGTTTACTCCAACAACGGGGGACAAATGACTTGCTGAGAATATTACAAAAAGTGAGGATAACACCGTACTGACTAACTAAGATTATGATGAGCACAAGCTTTCATATACAAGTTGCAATCTGAGTTAGTCCATAAGGCGTTACCTTCACTTTTCGTATTATACGAAGGCTAACGAGGCAACCTACACCTCTTTGCCTGCAGAGGATAATCGCAAAAATGTGGGATGGGAGGGTTCGAACCCATGACCTTTCGGTTACGAGTCCGGTGTCCCCACCACTCGACTAACAGCATCCATCCTATCTCAACTCGGCTGTAGACATCGAATACATTGAATGCATCGTGAATGCACAACAGATCACTGAATGTCACAAATAATAACGAATGTGCCGTTGAGAAGCTGGGAGTTGCCTATGATGAGCTTTTATTAGATTGCGAGTCAAACATCGTTGACAAAGAAACCTACGAAAATGCAAAATTTTCGGCCAATAGCAATTTTAATTCATCACGACCGTGCACGTCTCGGACGAAGCTGGTCCGTCCAAGCATGCCCGAGTCATAGACTGCCCGGATCCCCGGATCCATCCAAAACTATTAATATCGCGGATGGAGCAGGTGCGTCCTAGACGGCACCACGCATCCTTGTTTGTCTTCGAACATCTTCAAAAAAAAAACACGGTCCGACGTGGGGAAATCATCTCCAAATCCGTTTTTTTTCTAATGACGTAAAAGTCGTTTCGCGCTGCTTTCTGTCGCCCATCCCCAGCGAGTGACAAGACCAGAAAGCTGAGACTCGCAGTTGTCACATGACCGAAACGCGACGAGAAACGGGTATCACGCTGGACCCTGACGGTAAATAAAACAATGCGCATAAAAAGCGAGTCGATGTAAGATAAAGGGAGCGAACCTGCTGTTGATGAGATACTGTGCAGTAGATATCGTCTCTGGTACCCCACTTATCGTTATTCGTCTGTCAGGTGAGCCTTCTTCGGAATCCGCTATCTTAATCGTTGCACCAGATAATTGCCTGCAAAAACAACGCAAATCAGTGTAAACTTCTCCGGCTGCTTGCAGATTGTTGCTGTAATGAAACCTATCCGCAATCGCACCCGCAAAGCGGTATAATAAGTAGATCTTTCACTATGGCCAGTGTATCAGTGTATACGGTGTATCCTAGATAAAATCTGGAGGGTGGGGGAGGTCTCCCACCAGAGTTTTCTCTGATGGATACAAAATAGACTCAATCATCAAATCAAGCATGATGTGTCACGTCATTTTATGAATAAAATAAATCATTTTTTCTTTGCCAGATACCGGATGAATTATCGAATGTGTCATATAAATATTGTGGAGAAAGCCTCCTTTGGTAGACCATAGACACAAGAAACTACTTAATGCCCGATGCGTCACGTAATTTGGAGAATTTCCCAACAGTTTCCTTAGACAGACACGCAATAAACTAACTACAGCTTGATATGTCACCTAATTTCGTGGATTTTTTGCCCTTTGCGTCCTATAATGCAGCCAATCAAATCTTTTGGTATTGTCATTTCACTAGTCTGCGCCGGTGCCGGTAAAGCTGGCAGCGCTGGGTGCCGCGCGTATGCTAACCCTGCGGGACAGAAACAACGTAGTAGTGCGCTACAGCATAACGGAAACACGATAAACACCTCACCATAATAATCGACTTTCAATACACGTCATATTCTTCATTTAAGCTTAGCTACTCTCATATGAATAGGATATATAAAAGCAGCGCGGGAAATATCTAGAACGATAATCCAACGGGCTTTTGTAAAACCTTTTGCATTGTGAATACATAGTTTCATCATCTCGACTTGCCATTACCAAACGAAGAAAAAAGTGACAGGAAATAATGTTATTTCAATCGGGAAAAACACGAATGTTACTATGTATGATAGGAAGAAATTACTTTTAGGGCATGCAGCAATCAATAGGAGAGAAGCTATATTCTGGGGCAGTGGGGGCAGATCTAGAGTGTGTGGTGTATATAATATGATTTGGGGGCTATGATGTACACCACCTACTATTATCAAGATTAATCAGGAGTTTTCCTAACATTTCATATCATTACTGTCAATATAAAATCCATTTCCTCAACCTGAGACAATATGGAATATTGATACGAAGCATAGGGTTTCCAGTCAATAGACGTGACGCTGACATTACACTGACTATGTTTCACATTTATTCGCGCCAATAGTTTAATAGGTCGCGGTTGGATTACATGATTGTTTCGCTACTGCTAACGCACACCCTTGCCATATCGGATCAATAGATGATAGTTGGGTGTTCCACGTGAAAGGTTGATCCTAATTCTTGAGTAATTTTCGACGCAAAAAAGTCGCGAAAGATGAGATAGGTTATTGGCAGTTTTGCGAGTCTGCAAAACACGACTTTCTATGGTGTTGCTTATAGGATATATATAAGATGCATTTTTGCCGTATAAATCGGTAAATCTGATCATGCATAGTATTGAATGACGTACCTGTTGTCTTTATATACAGAAAACAACAGAATATTTTCATATTTGTAGATATAGCGCTGGATGCTTGTCTTACCGGATAAAAGTTCTTATATCATTATTCTCAATGGGAGTACGAAGGAATTCTGTTCACGTTGATACGGTTTATTGTGATACTGAGTGGCATCCTTTTGTTATTACTGCAGCGTATTAGAGATTGTGGAAAGAAATGCACAGAAAAAACCTATACCTCTGATGGGAGTCGGTGTTTACAAAGGACATTTCTGGAATCTGCAAGATGGTTAACATTACTGAGACCTTTAGCATCGGGATACCTCCTGAGATAATTAGGCCACATCAACATCCGCCTCGTGGTTTTTCACTACTGCCTTTTCCTCCACTTTTTTTATCGAGGCTAATATGTGTGTCGTTCCAACCATAGCCGCGTAACGGACAAATAACGGCCAAATCAATTGGGTGGAACTGGCCTATATACCGTTACCTATATACTGTAAGAAATGTCAACAATCTTTCATTGTTGTATAGTACACCTTATCTCTCCGGTCTTTATCGGGGCTAGTCAAATTTGATGCGGCAAGCGAGCGGGCTGGTGGGTGATCAAGGTGTGGTGGATGATGATGTAAATAAGAAGGACATTGGTACATAACTATGTTCTCGGAATATCAATCCATGACAAACTTGTACTGACGCACCACGGTGACTGGGGTGTTTCACTGAAGATGTTGAAAGATGTCTTTCACTGACTAATGAATAATTTAGCTACCATATATATATATATATAGTCAAACCTCTATTAAGCGGTCACTCACGGGAACACGAAAGGGTGGCCGTTAAGACAGGTGGCCGTTTAATCCAGGTTTGACATTTTGACTAGTGTACATGTCGGGAGAAATTTGAAGTGACCGTTACGACAGGTGCCCGCTTGATACAGGTGGCCGTTCGGACAGGTTTGACTGTATATATATATATATAATATTGACAATCATGTTATGATGTACGCGACAAAAATCACTGGGAAGGGGATTACAATTGCTGCAATAGTTCCTGAACACTGACAAACGCTACTCTGCGCACTTCACTCGAGAAAAACATCATCTTTAAACGCACGATGAAATTCTCGATGTTTGTTTTCGGCATTGGCTCCCGGCGCATTCTAATTGTAGATGATCGGTGACCGGTTTATGGATTACCTGGGACCATGGGGTGCGGCAAGACGTGCATCCCATGTAATGGATGAGAAGACACGGGGATATGCTGGACTTTGTTCATCTGTAAAAAACATCACCGCGATGCTGCAAACACTCCGCTAGATGCCGACATTTGTATTAACCCTTATAACACTGACATCTGCATATCACATTACTACAGCGATACAATTCTGTGATACGATAACTGTATGCTAAGGGTTAACGCGAGAGATTAAGGGCAACGCCTTTTATAGACACTAACCAGTTTTATTGATAACTAGCTTTCGCATAACTACCACGCTTGATCAAGTGAACATTCGCATCGGATATAACAGTTCTCAGCTCAGCCGCAGCGTGTAATACTAACCTACTTCAAGACTCTCTCGAATTAACATACGGATCAAAGATGCCATCGACTAATGGGCGCATATAATTCATTCCAGTTATATGAGCCACAAATTTTTGAAAAAAAATTATCGTTTCGGAATTAATCTCCCTTACCTCCTCGTTAATAATGAACTCTTTCTATTTAAAAGATCGATCTTATCATATGCTAGCGATTTTGGCGAGAATATGTTTTTGGTACTGAATTATTTGAATAAATTATAACAAACTTATCCTTTCTTCAGCAGTAGAAACACCATAAAAAAGTCAAATCATCTTAGAGTACATAATATATCTTTATCCAGAGATAAATCATTTAATGAGATGACGTCGTGCGAAAAAAACTGATAAAAGGGACTTGTGTTAAACGGGAGGATATGAAAATAAGAGGAACCACCACCGAAATCATTATGTGAGCGATATCGTGGTATTTTAGTCATACTGAAGTGGATGAAGATTGTCTGTTGTACAAAAAAATATTTAATATCTTAATCACAAATAGGTTATGTGAATAAATCGCCATTGTTGGACGCGTTAACCCCCCATCCTGCGCGACTGATTTATTTGGCATGTATTTAATGGGGATATAATCGGGGTAGGCGAGCCACGAGTTATTGTAGTTCACTGTATGCGGCGAGGTTCTGTGGTGATGGGGGTGAATCAATGGAGTCCTAATTGATCATACAGGTCAGGCAGTATACTGGAGAAGTTCTGAATGCCAACATAAAACCTCTCCACGTCACGGACAGTCTACCGCGCCACGGACAGTCTACCGCGTCACGGACAGTCTACCGCGTCACGGACAGTCTACCGCGTCACGGACAGTCTACCGCGTCACGGACAGTCTACCACGTCACAGACAGTCTACCACGTCACAGACAGTCTACCACTACACAGACAGTCTACCACCTCACAGACAGTCTACCGCGTCACAGACAGTCTACCACTACACAGACAGTCTACCACGTCACAGACAGTCTACTACGTCACAGACAGTCTACCGCGTCACAGACAGTCTACCACCTCACAGACAGTCTACCACCTCACAGACAGTCTACCGCGTCACAGACAGTCTACCGCATCACAGACAGTCTACCACGTCACAGACAGTCTACCACGTCACAGACAGTCTACCACTACACAGACAGTCTACCACTACACAGACAGTCTACCACGTCACAGACAGTCTACCACGTCACAGACAGTCTACCACATCACAGACAGTCTACCGCGTCACAGACAGTCTACCACGTCACAGACAGTCTACCACATCACAGAGTCTACCACGTCACAGACAGTCTACCACATCACAGAGTCTACCACGTCACAGACAGTCTACCACATCACAGACAGTCTACCACTACAGAGTCTACGACGACACAGACATTGTCTTACATTCCAATGCCCAATATCCAGCCACATAATGTAAGTAATACAAAACACTCATGTCACAGTAGTTTATCCTTATATCCTGTTACATGTCGATCTACACCATAGATTCAATGGTAATGAGTAAGTTGATGGTATTTGCCAATGAAATAGACGCTACAGAGATATCAAGTGTCAATGCAGCCTGGCGGTTTATTTCAATATAACCCCGAGTCAAATACAGAACAGTTTCGTGGAATCATTTCCCGGTTCGTGTGAACTGAAAACCATTGGGCTTTCTTTGCATTGGGTTGAGATAATGTTACCTACCTCTTGTGCGGGCACAGCGACCTGGGGAGGCATACTGTACGGCTGGCCGGCGTAGATGAATGGTACTACGGGTTTGGGACGGTAAGGGATGGTGGTGCCCTTAGGAGGGGTCTGCGGGGAGAACAGAAGCATGGGTTAGGGGGTGAATGGGTGTGGAATTATGACAGAAATATGAGCGTGTAATTAGTACGGTATAGCATTTTTGATTGTGGTTCTTGGCGTGTTTAGAAATATGGGTGTTTAAATAGTACAGAATAGTGTTTTTTGATTGTGGTTCTTGGCGTGTTTAGAAATATGGGTGTGTAATTCGTACAGAATAGTGTTTTTTGATTGTGGTTCTTGGCGTGTTTAGAAATATGGGTGTGTAATTAATACAGAATAGTGTTTTTTGATTGTGGTTCTTGGCGTGTTTAGAAATATGGGTGTGTGATTAATACAGAATAGTGTTTTTTGATTGTGGTTCTTGGCGCGTTTAGAAATATGGGTGTTTAAATAGTACAGAATAGTGTTTTTTGATTGTGGTTCTTGGCGCGTTTAGAAATATGGGTGTGTAATTAGTACGGAATAGTGTTTTTTGATTGTGGTTCTTGGCGTGTTTAGAAATATGGGTGTGTAATTAGTACAGAATGGTGTTTTTTGATTGTGGTTCTTGGCGTGTTTAGAAATATGGGTGTGTAATTAGTACAGAATGGTGTTTTTGATTGTGGTTTATGGTGTGTTTAGAAATATGGGTGTGTAATTAATACAGAATGGTGTGTTTGATTATCACGCTGTAAGTCAGTTACCAACATACAGTAACGAAGGCCAAAAAATATTTCAATGATTAAGTCATGTTTTAATTCATGCTTTTGTTCCTGGATGAAGATGACCATACAGATTGGCGATGCTTTCAAGCAAATATTCCAACATTGTTGCGGTATACTTGAAAATACGTATATTGGATAAATATTCAGTGCAATAACTTGGTATTCACTCGGGTGTTAGTAACGGTCTGGAAATCAGGATACATTTGGGGGAGCCGAGAAATTAATCAGTACACACAATATTAGTAATGATTGGTAAGCGGCGATTTTATTTAAAACGTCTTATTAGCGTCGGAAGTGAAGGGCTGTATGAGTGGATGGAATGGCTGTGAACTAAGTAGATGTGATAAGTCAAGGCAATGATTATTACGATAATACAAATGATTAATTAATGGGGGAAATAGAGAGTAGTTCCACCAAAACCTATGTTACATTCTTAAAAAATTCTGGTTTGTGAGAAGGTTGCTGTTAGATGGGTGGATGCATTGTGAAGAGGGAGGGACAGTTAGGTCAAAAATGCAACGAGGTGCCATAATACTGGGGATAGGGAAGGCAGGTTGCATGTGGTGGAGAGTCCGTTTGTTACGGAACTGGACAGAGGTCCGGGATGGTGGTCGGCCATTTGCTGCAAAAGAGTGGTTATTGCGTTAAATTGCGTGTAAAACTGCAAACAAAATGAAATTGCTGAGAGAACCTTACGCAATATATCTTTAATGTATGTATGCATATAAAAAGAATACTTTTGTACAATTTCAAGACTTAATTGAGTTCTATATATCTGGATTATGGTTCTCTTGATCATATAGAATTTCATTTAATTTGTAATATTTTTTCAATTAATCGGAACTGAGTAAGCTCAGTAACTCAGAATGGTGACGTCTCATTGTATGTAGTCTTGATGTTGATATATGGTCCTTGGGCAGCTTGATTCATGCGTTACTCCGAGACTGAATCAATTCTAGAAGACTATGTCTGCTTGTAATACTGCTGACACTGTCATTTCCTTCTGAATGTGGGCGATTGCAGTTTATGGATACTGAATCAATTCTAGAAGACTATGTCTGCTTGTGATCCTGCTGACCGTCATTTCCTTCTGAATGTAGGCAATTGCAGTTTATGGATACTGAATCAATTCTAGAAGACTATGTCTGCTTATAATCCTGCTGACACTGTCATTTCCTTCTGAATGTGGGCGATTACAGTTAACAGATACTGAATCAATTCTAGAAGACTATGTCTGCTTATAATCCTGCTGACACTGTCGTTTCATTCTGAATGTGGGCGATCAAAGTTTACAGATACTGAATCAATTCTAGAAGACTATGTCTGCTTGTAATCGACATCAGATGCTTGGATTTTCTTGGCACATGCCGCTGGCACTGTCATTTCATCCTGAATACCGTCCATTGATGCACTTATATACTAAATCGGGCTCCAGCAATAACATTGTATGAGTACAGGTCTTTGTAATGTGTAATTAACATCAATGAAATGTGTCTGAAATGATGGGGAAGCCCACCCTTGTTACTGGCTCCTATACCTTGTATTAACAAACGTCAATGGGATGAGAAGCACGTCGAATATCTTAAGACAAAGTGGATCACTGCAGCCAACAATGCTAACCATGTGGGTGATATAAAAGGTGTTGATTGAACATGGCGGGTAGAGTCAACTCCCTTGGATTAATAGCCAGTCTTCAACATTAAAGCTTATACAAGAAACACTAATTGCAAAAATCTGAACCATATGTGCATTTTCTCTTCTATGATTCAAGAAACAAAAATAACAACAAAGCATTGTTTAATGGAATCCATTTCCCTTTGTGCCAAGGTACAGGAATCTAATACCCGCCTCGATGAATCGGCAGAGAACTATCATCGATAGAATGTTATCCACAAGTGAATAGAATTAATATTATTTGTATTTATTAATTATCTGCATTTCATTGGCTGAATACATGGCCATTGCGTAGCTAAAAAATAAGTAAAGAATAACAAAGTATGAATAATTATAGTCTTAATTATAAAATAACAAATAATTATAGTCTTTCCAACTGAAGAATCATGGTGTTATTTTTTTTTGGGGGGGGGAATTATTTATGGCAGCTTTCAATGAGGTAAGCTAGTTTTTGTACTTGCTTGTTTGCAATTGTTGGTCAACCTTGTGATACCAACTGAATAACTCTCCCATACACGACTACCCATAGCCCCATACCTATATACATAACCATCCATGACCCTATACCTATACAATAAAATATAATTAGAACCTATAAAAACTTTCCTAACAAAATAATTTAACATTCTCACTACCACCACCATGCCAACTTCCTTCTACCATTTTCTCTTCTCAGCTGTCCAATATTCCACAATTAAAAATGGACAAAGAAAAAACACGTAACTGACCACAGCCAGGATGAATATGACCTTTCATGCCAGCTACACTCCTCCATCGTGGATACATAAAAGCATACCTGTATAAAGAACTACACCTGTAATGCTATTCAGGATAGCCGATGTGATTCTCTGAATAACTCGAGAGAAATGCACAGAAAGAACCTGTATAGATCTTTGATGGGATACGAACCCACGTCCTCCAGATAACCGGTCTGGTGCTCTACCAACTGAGCTACAGGGGCAAGCATTCTCCTGCATATTTAGGTATTTAACACCATTTTAAAGAACCACTGATATTTAAAGTCCGTATATCATAGCTAACGATATACACAGATATCTTTAACAAGCATAATGGACTATAAATTGATTGGTCTATTTTTGCGGTGTTTGATATATTAACGTAAAGTCAATTGTGGCTGTGAATAACTGGAAAGAAATGGACAGGAAATTGCACAAGAAATGGCATCTACGATGCGACACAGGTTTCTTTTACGCATTTTTCCCCAGGTATACCCATATATGAAAGCTTAACCCAAGTTAATTGTTACCGTAGTTAATACATTAGGTGCGCTTTTCCTCTATTTTTTAGGTTATGACGAAATGACAATCAACACCTATGTGAAATAGACAGCACCCTGGTCTAAGGAAGCTAGTGAAATATAGACAATACACAATGTGACATACTTGAACTTTATATTTCTCCATGCATTCCTGCTGTGTATTCCATTTAACCACCCCCAGTGTACAAATTCCTATCCACCACCGGGCAATATTAGCACGATTATGACATATTATATAACTATTGTTTATTCCCTTATAATTTTTTATTATAAAAGATACAATAGTATATATTATATATGGAATAATCAGCATGCGAAAAAGAATAAATCCGTCAATGCTTCTCTCGTATTCGAATGATAAATCGTTTATCATATTCTTCTGTCTCACTTCCCGAGTGGTAATCTACATTTTCATCACCTTTTTACATAAAACTAGGGCCATTAGTTTTCCGTTTTGCGGAAAACGGACAAATTTCGCGGAATCGGCAAAAATAACGCGGAAAACGGGTTTCCTAAGAAAAAAAATTTAAAAAAGTAATGAAT
>WURV02201872.1:0-11592 GCA_011762755.2 Epimenia babai
TGGTTTTCATACTTCATTGACCTATGGCATGAACGACCGTACACAAGTGTTGTTGTCGCTTGATGCTTCTGAGGCTTTAAAGAGCGAATGGATTGAAGTTGTTATCTCCGAATTTGGTTTGGAAATCGGTGAGCAGCGTTTTCGTTTTTCTACCCGTGACATTAAAAACATCCCTTTTTTAAAATTTAATATTCAAAATAATGAACAGACCTAAGTTTCATTTAAAAGTGGTGAGCATGGTAATGCTGATCACCTTTTGCAATACGTTGTTTTTTCCAACTGCTGCTTTAGCGTTAACCAGCGGACCGGTACAGGCAGAGTACATTGGTTATGAATCCGGTGCTACGGATATGGTACAGTTGCTCACCGGAGACTTGGCGTATTCCCTTCCTGTGATGAGTATTCCTTCCCCGGAAGGCGGTTTTTCTTTTCCTTTGAGCTACTCTTCAGGTATCCAACCGAATCAACAAGCTTCCTGGGTGGGTTTGGGTTGGTCGTTGAATCTGGGTGCGATAACTCGTTCTGTATCCATGTTTCCAGATGATTCCAAGGGAGGTGTTTCAACGAACCACATCAAAGACCCCGGACATTCGGGATTGGAAAGCAAGAGCCCAGGAGGTATTTTAAGGATCTATTATGATTACAGTCAGCCGAATAAGGGAAAGGGCGGTATTGTGAATCTGGGTATTATGCAGGTGGGTTTTGGATCTCAAGAGGGTTTTTCGGGCTTTGGTTTGACGTATAAAAGAGGAGAAAAACCGCAGTACAATTTTTTCGATATGGCGATGACTGTTGCAGCAATTGCTGCAGCCATTGTTAACCCTCCTGCAGGAATGGCAATAGGAGCATCAATAGCAACTACATTAGCTACCGACGCCATTACGGCAATAGTTATAGAAAACATTGTTAGCGCTATTAATGAAATAGAGAATCCTTATCATGGTACTTTTGATGTGGCCGATTGGACTGTGACCCGATGGACCACGCCCTGGAAAGTTGACCCTATCTGTGCGGCTGCGGCCCTTACTGTGTTGGGCCCTATTAAGGGAGCTATTGTTGGTGCTCTTTTGTGTATGCGAAAGGAGTACCATTGGACCATCCATCTGGATCAAACGAAATCTGAAAGTATGTACGGTTCTCTATACTTAGGAAACCAGCCTAGCTCTCCTTCTACTTTGTCTGAAGAAGTCCGGCAAAAATTTTACGAAGGGGCAAGTGATAATAGCAGCAGATCCATACCCATTTATAGTCATAACACTTCCAGTGATATGTACATGAATTTAACGGCAGATCAATTGGGAGAAAACGATCAACCGTCTCATGTTGCTTACGATAATTATCAGGTTATGGGTGAAAATGTAAGTGGAAGTATTAGCCCCTATCGGCACGACATTGGAACGTTGACGGTTCCGGATAATATGGGTACGAATGTAGACAACTTTGCTGCAGTGCCTTATACTACGAGTAAAGTGCATTTTAATTATCTGGGCGATATGGCGAATGAATATCGTTATCACGCCGATGGTAATGATTTGAAAAATCCGACGGCAGGTTTCTCATATACTTCTAACATATCGAATGGCCTTTTAGGGATGAGGGTTAAGCATAAATCTACTCTTCGTCTCAACGAGGAAAAATTACATGATGCCGGTAAACGTACCGAGGCTAATCGAACCGCTTCGAGTACGGGATTAACATCGGGATTGAAGGATGGTCATTTGGGAGGTTCTAAACATGTAATTTGGTATTCGAATACTGAAATAAAAGATAATATTGCTCAGGCGGGTGGTTTTATGGATATGCATGAGGGTGGTTCGCCCAGTTCTCCGAGAACTACTTTTAGGAATTCACTTCCTCAGGATGGTATAGGAGGGTTTAAAGTGATTGCATCGGATGGTACCACTTATCATTACGCCTTACCCGTTTATGTGCACCATGAAGAGTCGTATACAGGAAACACAGCCGAAAGCTCTTTTACTAAACGAACTTCTGATGAATCTTACGCTAGTACTTGGCTACTTACTGCTATTACCGGACCCGATTTTTACGATCGTGGTACCATTGGCGTAATTGATGAAGCGGATTGGGGTAAATGGGTTAAAATGGACTACGGCAAGTTTGCCGCTGATTATAGTTATCGAACACCGTATCACAACAAAGATAAGCAATATGGCCCTAACGGCGAGCCCAATGGATATAGTTATACATACGGCGAGCGAGAAGTGTATTATCTGGATCGTGTGCAAACTCGATCGCATACGGCTCTTTTTGTCAAAAATCTAAGAACAGATGCTAAGGGCCATTATTATACTGATCCGGGAGGAGCTAGTGGTACGAAACCTACATCGGCCTTGAAATTGGAAGAGATTATTTTGCTTACCAATGCCCATTACAATGAATTTGTTACTACCGAATCGTTTGGGGTTAATTCCGGCGGTTCGGCAACGGCTTATGGTCAATTGCAAAATGGAGAAACCATTGATGCGGTTATTGATTTGGGAGATATTGATGACTTAAGCGGTGCCACCACATTGACTGGTGAACGTTCCTTTCTCAATACGCACCAGATTCAGAGGGTGGTGTTCAATCACAATAATGATTTATGCCAGGGAACGTTGAATTCTTTTGATTTTGCAAGTGGGAACCCTCCTTGGTCAACGACTGTCAATTATACCGGGAAGAGCGGTAAGCTTACCTTAAACTCAATAGCTACCTACGGTAGAAATAACGTGAAGTCTAGTCCGGATTATGAATTTGAATATTCTACCAAAAACCCCGATTATCATGTCGAAAAATGGGATAAATGGGGTTGGTATTGGTCTGGTGGTACGGGCAATCCAAATGGTTATTTGGGTCATGATTTTCCCAATTACGCTCTGGTGAATAAGGATCAGGATTATTGGCATTTGAAAAAAATCATTACTCCAACAGGGAGTGAAGTCGAAGTAGATTATGAAAGAGATACGTATTCTAGAGTAAGCGGTTCTCTCGTCGGAACTAAAATAGATGGAGGTGATATACGGGTAAAACAAATTACGGTGCGCGATGAATTTGAGGGTCGCACTACTTCAAATTTGACCACTTACGAGTACGATCGTTTTGATAACAACTTGGCTTCATCGGGTGTCGTATCCAAGGAGCCTCCCTGGTCGAGAACACAGGATTATGCATTTTACCATTTATTTGATTATCCGAATACTCCTATTTTATACGAAAATGTAGCTGTTTTTGAAGGCGTTAAAACGGATGGATCTTATCTCAAAAAAACAGAGTACGCATTTGAAACGCCCCATTATGACAAGTATCAAAAAAGTAGAGATAATGTATTTGCTCGATTGTCTACCAAAACGGATGAGAGCACACCTATCATTCGTATTTTTAAAGGACCAGACCGGGAGTATGAATACGTAGAACGCGCCTCGCATCATAAACTTTATTCCAATCTTTGGTCTATCGGTCGTATGAATTCGGTAAAATCCTATAACAACCGAGACCATTTGAATTCTTCCATTAAATACAATTACATTGATGGGGACAATTACGTGGAAAATAGTGGAATTCCGGGTTTACGAACCCACGGTTCATTTGTCAGTTACAAGGTAGATGATCAACAACGGAATAGGGAAACCAATGATGAAGACTTTAAGCATTTTTACAATACCAGTCGAACTACAAAGGTTTTTTATCCGAATATTTTGAGTTCGATGGAAATTATGGACGAAGGGGGGTCTTATGAGATCAAAAATACCTCGTACGATTTTTATAGCGGAATTGTGCTGGAGCGTGAATATGAAGATGCGTTGGGTTATCGCTATCGGTCCAAAATTATTCCTGCCCATCATGTTTATCCTGAAATGGGGGATCCTGTTAATGATCCTCAAAATAAGAACATGTTGACCCAACCGTATGCTGAATACTTGCAAGTATTGCACAATGGCACGTATGAATACATTAAAGCGGTTACTCAAACCTGGACGGATGACTGGGGTGCTGGTAACAATGATGCTTATCGCCTTTCGGAAAAATATATTTGGAGTGATTCGGTACAACGCAATGGAGCGTTTAAAACTCCTTTCGCACCCTATGGTACGACGGGTGCCACATCATGGAAGCGAACTGAAAAGGCAGAATATGACAATTATTCCTTTTTCGCTCAACATTTGGTTGGCACCACTTATCGTGCGAGCAGAAGAGACAATACGGGTGTCTATGTTATTGCATCTGCTGACAATGCTAAATATGGTGAGTTTACTTTTTCGGATGCAGAGCTGGATCTGAATGCCGCAGGTGAATACAATGGTGGGTTGAAACCCGATGGAACGGCTGCCCGACGCGAAGCCGTTCTGGAAGATGGGAGTGATGATCCGGGGTTTCAAGCCATGGAGGCGCATACAGGAGATTATGTATACAAAGTTCCTCCTGGTTCTTCTATCTATTTTGAAACCGTTATTGGTTCTACTGCAGAACCTATTTTGCCGGGTAAGGTATATCGCTTGAGTTTTTGGCAGCATGAGGTCACTTTCAATCGAAACCCGAATATTATTACAGAAATATTTGGAGGAACAGCAAGCGGTTCCGGAAATGAGGTTACCTATCCGGGAAGTACGAGCTTGAAGGTAATTGATCAGGTTGCGAATTCTGTGAATTGTACCCGAACTCGTTTTGGGGAGTGGCATTTGGTGGAAATGGACATTACCATGGATATCGCGGCCAATCAAGGTGCTAAGTCGCTGAAAGTGGAGTTGGAAAACCCGGAGTCTGAGCCTATTTATATTGATGATTTTCGATTCCTTCCTTTGGATGCCACTATGGAAGCCAGTGTGTTGGATTATGAGTCGGGTATCGGAAGAGTTCGGGCGCAACTTGATAATCAAAATATAGGCACGAAATATTCTTATTATTCATCGGCACCTTATAAGGTGGATCTTGTCAAAGAGGTGTTTAAAGAAGAGATTGATGAGAAAGGTATAGGTAATCTAGGATCCGGTGGATTCAAAAAAGTGCTGGAAAAGGATTACAACATTGTAAAATAAACCAAGTGATAATTATTTAGTCGATTATGAAACAGCTTTTTCAAATAGTAATTTGTTCCATAGTGGCCTTTGTGCTGCTTGGGGCAAAGCCGATTTTTTTTAGTCCTTCTCAAACCAACACTCAATTGTTGAGTAGTAAGGATTGGGTGATTTACGATGCCATTGTTTTTCCTGCTTTTGTTGATACGGCTTCGGGGGACACCATAAGTGATCTTTTAGAGATTGCTGATGCTTGCCACCATGATGATACCTTACTTTTTAATAGTGATGGTACACATGAGTTTGATAATGGTCCTTCGAAATGTGATTCTACAGAAAATCAAATTCTCAATTTTGATTGGTTTTTTACCACTGAGGAAGATACACTAGGTATTATTCGCTTTGAAGACGATACTTTAAAAACTTTTCCGGATACCAGTTATCTGTCGATCTTAACTTTAACAGAAGATACTTTGCGAGTGGGTGTCACTCAGAGGATCGATACCAATATACGCGTGAATATTGTCACTTACATCGCAAATTAATTATCTGATGAAAACTATTAAACATCGATTTATGAAAACATACTTTTCCACTTTCGGTCAGCTGTTCGTATGCGTGAGTCTGTCCTGTTTTTTGTTGTGTTCGCAATTTCTTTTTGCTCAGGATACGCTTACTCTTGCACCTACTAAAGATGCGATGATTAATTATGGTGCGCCGACCACCAACTATGGTAATTACCAGTATTTTATTGCAGAAGCAACTCCCACAACAGCTTACATTAGTTTGATTGAATTTCCCCTAAGCGCCATTCCAGCCGGAGCCTATGTTACGTCTGCTAAGTTGATATTGAAAGGCACGGGAGGGCATTTGTCATCGGGCAATAGCAATCGGTCGTATTTGAGGAAAGTTACTTCTTTTTGGGAAGAGAATACCGTTACCTGGAATACCAAACCTAACAATACTACAACAGATCAGGTTACGTTAGAAGAGTCTACTGTGGCGGATCAAAATTATGAAGCCGATATCACTGTTCACATTCGAGATATGTTGCTGAATGGGGGTAATTACGGTTTTGCTCTTCGATTGGTTACTGCTTCTCCAACGGCCAGAATGCAATTTGCTTCCAGTGATTATTCTACTTCTTCGAAGCACCCAAGCGTAGAAATTATTTACGAAATACCTGATCCTATCGTTTTAAAGCCGACCTCATTCGCCGTGAGTTGTGCTTCATCGGATGTTGGAGCTATTGATCTGGAAGTTACAGGAGGTATTGCTCCTTATACCTATGCATGGGCTGATGAAGCTGAAAACAGTTGGACAACTCAAAATATTTCGGATTTGAGTGCCGGTAATTATACGGTTACGGTTACTGATGCGCTTAATGTGAAAGTTTCTACCAAAGTAGGTGTGGGTAGTGCGGTGGAATTGCTTCCGAATGATTATCTCAATTATTCGGATCGAGCGAGCAGTTTGTTTGACCCTTGTGCTCGCTGGCTTCAGCAAGTTGTAAAATCAGGAGCTTCGGATTGGACCAGTGGAGCTGTTTCGGAGAATGCCCTGAAGTCGAGTAGTGATGGATGGGTTGAATATACCGTTGAAGCTGATGATCAAAAACGCATGTTCGGACTTACGGATGTGGATGAAGCGGATGGCAATTGGACGAGTATGACTTTCGGATTGTATATGAATGGAGATGGTGAATTGATTGCTGTCGAGAATGGGGTTCAGCATAGTCCGGAATTGGGAACGTATCAGGAAGGAGATGTGTTGCGGATCACACGGAGCAGTTCCGGCGTTTCTTTTACTCAGAATGATGGGGAAGTGCACAGTATTAGTTCAGAAGAACCTTATTTTGATTATGCGGATGAATTGGTGGTGGATGTCAATTTGTACGATCCGGGTACAACCATGGATGGATTGCGTGCTTCCTTTGATAACCCCATTCGTATTTCTGCGGATATCAGCCCCATCAGTGGTGGCAATACAACTTCTACAGTTACGATTACTGAAAATTGTTATGCGGGTGCATATTCGTATACCTTAACAGACGCTGAAGGAGTTACTTATGGTTCTTCTACGAATGAGGCAGGGGATGTTCAATTTACCGGACTTTCTGTGGGTGATTATGAATTGGAGGTGAGTCAAGATGGGTATTCACGTGCCCGAAAATTTAATTTCTTATCTAGAGATGATGCCGACTTCAATTGGGAACAAAGTGACGTATATGATTTTGATGGTAGTTTGACTGGGTCTACCAAATCTTACTTCGATCGAATGGGAAGAACGGTGCAAAGTCAACAAAAGAATTTGACGGATGCGGATGTTATTGCTACTCAATATATATATGATGAGCGTGGACGGGCTGCTGTTTCTACTTTGCCGGCGCCTATGTTTACCAGTAACTTCAACTTCAGGCCTCAATTCATTAGTGATATTAATGGTGCATCTTACGATTTTAACAAATTTGATAAAAAGATAACGGGAGCCAATGTTTTGGGTGAAGTCAATAACCCAAAAAAGGTGGATCATACTACCAAAGGAACCCTAGGCTGGTATTATAGCAACAACAACTCCTCAGAACGTCGAGTGGCGATTACTGACTTTCCTTATAGTCGTGTGGAATATGATGAAATCAAGCCAGGTGAGTTAAAGAGAAGTGCGTCTCCACACAATCAATTGAGAATGGGTATGGGACGTGAAGCGGTTCAGTATACCATGCCTGCCGCAGGAGAATTAAAACATGTGTATGGCTTTTCTTCCGGTTGGGTGGCCAGTGGTTTTGACCTGATTACCGAATCGGGTTGTAACTTGTTGCGCAATGATGATTTTATGAAAAATACTCAGGTCACCAAAACTATATCAGTAGATGCTGAAGGAAAAGAACGCATTTCTTTTTACACGAATAAAGGTTGGCTCATTGCTACGGCTTATTCCGGAAAAGCAGATAACGGTTTAAACGTGAAAACTTATGATGTGCAGAATGTGTTGCGGCCTGACAAGAAGTATGTGGATATTCATCTTCCTGATGGGTGCGAAAACACCATACAAATTGTTCTTCCTACTGGTTATAAATATGATGTTTTGAATTTGGCCACGAATGAATTCGAATATCAGGGATCAAGTGTTACTTTACCTGATTTAGAGCCCGGCTTTTATCGCATCATTAATTCCTATGCCGCTCCCAATAACACGGATTATGCCACAACCACTAATATTTATGTGAAGTACAATTTAAATTATTACGATTATAGTTTGAATTATCACGACAAAGCCGGACGAGTTATTGCTACTGTCCCTCCATTAGGCGTACAGCTCTATAAGCCGAAATGGACGTACTACGATCGGGCCGATGATGCCAGCTTTGTACTTAGCACTACCAGTGGTATTTCTTCGTGGGGCATTGGAACGGTGGGTAGTGAAGAATTGAGCATTGGGATTGCTGCACCGAACTCTACTTATCCGAATCATTTTAATGTGCTCACGTTTTTTCTAGATCAAGGTACGGTCATATCCAGCAATATTCACAAAGAAAATACCAATAAGTCGACGGAAAGTTTGGTGACGGATACGGATGCGAAGGCCCAATCGGCAGAGGCGGTTTTCTATCAATATGAGAGTGGAGCTGCGCTGGAAGCTTCGGAAAATTGCAGCTGTGCCAGTGAGGCAATTTGTATTTCGGCTGCTTCCTTTTTGGCGGCAACGGACGTGGCTAAAAATTACTGTCCCACTCAATATGGTCATTTGGAAGCTATGGGAAATGATCAATATTGTTTGACTTGTAACGACACAGCTCAGCTAGATGTGAAGAAATTTGAAATCGACTTGCAGCTGGTTCAAACCACCGGTGAGGAAGAAGTGGTGGTTCAAGAGCAAACCGTGATTGTGACACAGTATAGTGCAGGATGGCAGATTGAATCGGCTACTACATCTGCTAATGTGGAAAGTAATATTCCAGGGTCGGCCAGTTTCGGGTTTCGCCTGGAAGAGGGGGAAGCTGTTCCGAATTTAACGCTTAAAGTGGCTGGTGTGCGAGCTACAGAACCGCTTTTGGAAGAAGGGACCTGGGACGGTACCTCTCGAAAAGCCACCTTGGATTTGAGCGGCCTGGAGAGTATTGAGTTACGCAATAGGACATTGACTTATTATCTTAATACGGACCCTGAGCACAATTTATATAGTCTTTTTCATTACAATTCGGAAAATGAATTGATATCGGATGAAACTCCAGATGAAGGTAAGTCGGAATATTTGTTCAGTTCAGATGGTTATTTGCGATTTTCACAAAATGAGATACAAAAGGCCAATTTTAATACGTATACGTATTACAGTTATGATGGAGCCGGAAGGCTAATTGAAAATGGGGAATACACTCCCGGAGATGCTCCTGATTACTTTTTCCAGAATTACGCCTTTCAACCCGGTTTAGTAACGGGTGGAAAAAGTGTGAATGATCCGGAAGTTCTGGACGAGAGGGATTTTTCTAAGGTTACGTCAAGTCTTGTCAATTTAAGTGCTGATCAGCGAAAAGATCCCACTTTTGTATTGTATGATATTAAAGATGCAGATTTTGAAACGGAAACTTCATTGGACGCTTCAGCCGGTTATTGCCAGCAATTTTTAAGGGGTCGCATTTCTAAATCATGGGTGGCGGCAAATGCTTTAAGCAGTTCCACTCCTCGAAGTATCAGTTGGTACAGTTATTTGCCCGATGGGGAAATAGATTGGCTGGTTCAAAAAGTAAATAATATTGATGGAGGATCTAAAATTTTTACTACGCATTATGAGTATAATGCGGCGAGAAATGTAAGTCATGTCATTTTTCAAAAAGATGTTGTCGATGAATATTTTGAACACCGTTACAGCTATGATGCGGATCAACGGCTTTCCAAGGTAGAAACTCGAACCGGTTCTTCAGACCCATGGCAGGAAGAGGCTGAATACGATTACTATCGACATGGCCCGTTAAAAAGAACGGAATTGGCCAATAATGTGCAGGGTATCGATTACATTTACAACACCATGGGTTGGTTAAAGGCGATTAACTCTCCCAATTTGGGCTATGATGGTTGTGATAAATTTGAAGATCCCGGAGCAGACGGGCATGGCAGTAGTATTTTTGCTACGGATGTTTTTGGTATGACTCTTGATTATTTTAATAACGATTACGAGCGAAAAAATAGCAATGTAAATTTTGGGGCGTACTATCCGGAGACCAGTAATGATTATGACATGAACAACTGGGATGGTAAAATCAAATCGTCACGTTGGCAACTGCAAGACGATGTGATATCTCCCTCGAATGATGAGAACTGGCTAGCTGCGAACCCTACCGATTGGAGGGCGGGTTATGTAGATCATTGGATGTATACGTATAACTATAATGAAAAAGATTGGGTGGAGCAAGCTGAGTTTGGTACGTATTTACAGGGTGCTCAAAATCATCGCAATCCACTGATTAGTATTGATCATTTTCCCTTTCAGTTTTTGGCGAACATAGATGGAGATTTTAAGGTTTCAGGGGTCGACTACGATGGTAATGGAAACATCCAACATTTGAATCGAACCGCTTACCAAAAATCGGGAACTAACCGTATGGATGAGTTTACATATCACTATAACTCCTGTTCCAATCAGTTGGACTATATCGCTGACACCTATATTGGAAGCAATTGGGATATGGATATTGATAATCAATCTACGGGAAATTATGAGTACGATGCAATTGGACAACTGAAAAAGGACAATACAACCGGCAACATTATTGAGCAGACTTATGATGCTTATGGTAATGTAACTGCGATCAAGAAGAATGGTGTTACCGAGCTTACTTTTACCTACGATTCTAAAGGAAGTCGTTTAAGTAAAACAACCCATACTTCCGGAGTACCTGTTTCTACCTTTTGGTATATCAATGATGCCTCTGGAAGAACGACTGCCATATATGAAGAAGCGGCCTCCAGTGTTGATAGAATCGAACAACCGATATACGGAAGCGATCATTTGGGAACTTACTTTCAACAACAAAGCAATGATTACTATTTGTACTCCATTTCGGATCATTTAGGTAATGTAAGAGCTACTGTAGAACGTACAAAAGCCGGAAATGGCGATGCAGTGGTCAGCACCTCATCTGATTACTATCCTTTTGGCAGTCTCATTCCTAAGAGAAATAAAAATCCGGAAGATTATCGACATGGTTATCAAGGACAGTATACTGAGCATGATGCAGAAACCGATTGGGAATCGTTTGAGTTGAGAATGTACGATCCGAGAATGGGAAGATGGATGAGTGTTGATCCCTACAGGCAACATCACTCTCCTTATTTAGCCATGGGAAACAATCCTGTAAGTAATGTGGATCCGGATGGGGGAAAATATTATGGCTGGAGGTATGTAGAGGCGCTGGCCTATGGGACTGCTATAGGTGGTGCGATTGGTTATTTCGGAACAAGATGGACAGATGGTAAGAAAGGACATACTAAAAATGCCGCTAAATGGGGTATTCGTGGAGCTATTACGGGTCTTGTAGTATTTGGTACGGTTAAAGGTTTAGTTAATGTGGATAGGAAAAAGGGAT
>WURV02201883.1:0-11591 GCA_011762755.2 Epimenia babai
TATACCCGTGGTATTGTATATTATCTTTTCAAATCACATTGTATATACCCGTGGTATTGTATATTATCTTTTCAAATTACATTGTATATACCCGTGGTATTGTATATTATCTTTTCAAATCACATTGTATATACCAATGGTATTGTATATTATCTTTTCAAATCACATTGTATATACCCGTGGTATTGTATATTATCTTTTCACATCACATTGTATATACCAATGGTATTGTATATTATCTTTTAAAATCACATTGTATATACCCGTGGTATTGTATATTATCTTTTCAAATCACATTGTATATACCCGTGGTATCGACATTCACTAACATTATGTAGCACCAAAACAATACCTTCACCTTTAACTTCAATAAATCATAAGCTAAGACAACAAAAATTCAAGACTTTACCCCAGGATCATCAGCTTTAGTCTCTTTAGTTATTTGTGAGGCCTTCCTCTTCTTCAAACGACTTTTCTCTTTGTTGTATTTGGCTGACAATATAGTACACCAAAACAGTTCATCAGGCACATGGCATAAACAATTATAAATATGTATATAAAAAACAGAAACCAAGCTGATATTCCCACATTTGGCGCATATTGTATTCATTAAGGTCATTGGATAATCAGTAGACATCAATTCTATGATTCTAACCAGAAAACCGGCGAAATTAGAAAAACAGGAGCAATAGGTACATGGTCACAACCAAAGAATAGACGTTACACATAATAAAATAATGATAATTTATAATGATCTAATAGAGATGTTGTTCACTGATTGTGTAGTAATAAGTAACAACTACAGCTCACCCAGCTGGTATTCATCAAATTCAGGAAATTTGGATATCATTGCGCGTCTCAGAACGGAGGGGAGAGCACCCAAGTTGATGGAGTCATCTCCCATGAACTGACAATGAGTCAAGTACAACATTTATATACCAACTTGATATAAGACAGTTATCAAAGAAGAAATCCTATAATCCAATTATAATCCATAAATTTCAGCATGATATATGGCTAGAGGCTAGATCTATATCTGTAAACTCGATATATATACTGATGATAGGCTTCTTGCGGGTCTGTGGGTCTGTGGTTCTAACATTTTATCAATCTTCCTCGAGTCTGTAGTTTTATTCTAATATTTATGTCCATGCCCAGTTGCCAAGGAAACATTTTTGTCATATTTCTCCACTTTTTTTTAATTTTGAAACAAATAAAAGCTTTATAGCTTTCCATAATGCGGATACAGTATAATGGAAGGAACATGAATCTGTATGAATAATGCATCGTACAGTAACCTACATGTATTGTATATAATAGTAGATAATATAGGCAATACAGTTGATACGGTTTGGTCCAAAAATGTGAATGACCTGATACAGTTCGGCCACATCAATCCAATCAGATGGGAGACACACGGCCTTGGAAAAGTACTTCTTGATGTAAGGTCGACAGGCATGAGACGAAGATGCCACGGCGAGCAGGAAGTTGCTTGTAGAGCGGATGTTAAGCTCCTTTCTTGTGTACAGGGCCAACTGAAATGGAAACAAGAAGGTTTGAGAGCTATATAAAGTGTGGGCGTCGGTGCTTCAGTGGTTCTGATGTAGATGCACCGAGTTGTTCTACAGAAAGGATTGTGGTTACTTAACCAACTAAAATGGAAACAAGAAGGTTTGAGAGCTATATAAAATGTGGGCGTCGGTGCTTCAGTGGTTCTGATGTAGATGTACCGAGTTGTTCTACAGTAAGGATTGTGGTTACTTAACCAACTAAAATGGAAACAAGAAGTTTTGAGAGCTATATAAAATGTGGGCGTCGGTGCTTCAGTGGTTCTGATGTAGATGTACCAAGTTGTTCTACAGAAACTTGTTCTACAGTTACTTAACCATGTTGTGACTGCATCGATATTGGGCCTGAAGATGATATTCTCGTGTACAAAAAACATGTGTTGATACATGTCTTTGTTAGTCTCTGTTAGTCTTTGTGTCTATGACAAATTACTACTCATTTTTTATAAATATTGATAGCGTAACTTAGCAACATGGATAGACCAGTACAGGGTGAGGTGCACACACATCATGATGGATCACCCTGAGCATAAGACCGAGCAGCGTGTGAGACAGGGGAATAAGGTTACGGGGGTAGAGAGGAACAGAGGTACAGAGGAACAAAGTTACAGAGGTATAGTGGAACAAAAGTGAAGAGGTACAGAGGGAACAGAGGAACAGAGGTACAAAGGAACAAAGTTTCAAAGGTATAGTGGAAAAGGGCTGTATGTGGAGGTGTGGGGGTGTGGAGGTGTGGAGGTACAGACCTTAAGGATAAACTCCGGGTCATACTGAGCCACAGCCAAGACCTGAGTGATGAGGTGCGAACGCGCTTCATCCTTCACGTCTCTGTACTTCGGGGCACAGATGAGCGAGCCACTCACAGAGTTCACCAGTGCTAACTACAACACACTCCCATAATGTACTATTAAACATTCGATCTTGTACATCTGTACTACAGATAATAGACAACAAGCGCATCTGGTACATCACTTTACATGTTAACAGCAGCATCAAATACTAAATACAGTAGATCCCCGTTCCTCTCCCATCATTAGCTCTAGTCAAATTCATGGTGGGAAGCAAACAAGCGCATCTGGTACATCACTTTACATGTTAACAGCAGCATCAAATACAAAATACAGTAGATCCCCGTTCCTCTCCCATCATTAGCTCTATTCAAATTCATGGTGGGAAGCAAACAAGCGCATCTGGTACATCACTTTACATGTTAACAGCAGCATCAAATACTAAACACAGTAGGTTCCCGTTCCTCTCCCATCATTAGCTCTAGTCTAATTCATCGTGGGAAGCAAACAAGCGCATCTGGTACACCACTTTACATGTTAACAGCAGCATCAAATACTAAACACAGTAGATCCCCGTTCCTCTCCCATCATTAGCTCTATTCAAATTCATGGTGGGAAGCAAGCAAGCGCATCTGGTACATCACTTTACATGTTAACAGCAGCATCAAATACTAAACACAGTAGATCCCCGTTCCTCTCCCATCATTAGCTCTAGTCTAATTCATCGTGGGAAGCAGGGTGGCGGGAGATCGAGGTGTGGCAGATGACACGAATAAGTAAGCATATAGAGACTCACGAATTTTGTGGCAAGAAGCGGGGTTGGCAAAAAAAATGAAGGCAGGTAATCAGGGGTCTACTGTACTTTAATACGCATGTTGAGAGGCTAATGTATCAATGTTATAAATATCGGTGAGACACCGACACATCTACAATGATTAGTTCCCTCACTATACGTACACTCTACATATATTACAATAATCCTCCTCTAACCTATCTTTCTCTTCGTATATTTCATAATATGAGTGTAAAGTATCGTCTCTAAAGGTGTTGCTACCTTATTTCTTCATATTATGAGTGCATATGACATGAACGCGAGAGACAAATTTCCCTCGTGGCATTGATTCCATACACAGAACGGACCTCTCGCAGGGAAGATGCCAGCTCAAGACATATTATGGCAACATCATTAATAAATTTCCCATAAATACCTATCACAAAACTACCACAATGGATCTGCAAGTTTGGTCTGTATCATTGATCCGTGGCATTAATTTGCAACATCTGTCTGCACCACTGCATTTCACAATTGGTCTGCAGCGGTTTAACAGTTTAATCGGTCTGTTTAATCTAGCTAAAAATACCGACCTTTTCTGCGAGGATTTGATCGGCTAGTGATTCGCGAGGTACTAGAGTGGGGTCTTGATCGGACAGTGAGAACGGTAGGTGCTCTCGGACCACAGCATCACGAGACAGACTGTACGTGGGTGCTTTAAACACCGATCGCGGAGAGCCATCGTGAAGAGTCTCGTGTGTTGGTTCAGTTTTCTTTCCTGGTGCAACTCTGGATTTCTTCGTTTCGTGAGAAGATACCAAGTGAGAAGGTCGTTTATTGGGTACTGCTGATGAATGGGTCAGTAGAGACGGTTGTGGCACGCTGGGACCCAGCAATGAACTGGTCAAGTTGACCGAGTGCAGATTGGAGGTAGGCTTGGTCAAGTCTGGTAAAAGTGACAGCATATTAACCCTTAACATTCTGTTGTCACAGAATAGTATTGCTAATATAATGTGTACTGACGTCAGTGTGGCAAGGGTTAATAACTAAGAAATTCACACAATGTAACATCATCAGATAGTGTGTGAACATCATCAGATAGTGTGTGAACAGCATCAGATAGTGTGTGAACATCATCAGATGGTGTGTGAACAGCATCAGATAGTGTGTGAACATCATCAGATAGTGTGTGAACAGCATCAGATAGTGTGTGAACATCATCAGATAGTGTGTGAACAGCATCAGATAGTGTGTGAACAGCATCAGATAGTGTGTGAACAGCATCAGATAGTGTGTGAACATCATCAACGTATACATAGTATCTGGCATGAAAATATACAATTATGTGACTTTTTGTATAGATAAATCCAATCAAGCTAAATAAACAAAGCTGTTTACAAAAAATAAGAGTAACGAGTAGAGATGGCCATACACATCTACTTGGGACATTTTCCATTATCAGACACATTTTTATATAATAAACCAATGCGTTAATCTCTCAACATTAAAATACCCAAGAATGGCTCACAAAACAGGATTTATGTATCAATACCATGAATAATCACATTCCATTACAGTGTACTTACTATTAGACCAGATCCCAGACACACTTCAATTAATCAAAAACTTGGTAGATGTAACACTGCAGTGTAATCGCTCATCTAATGGCTAATTTATTTAGTTTTTTTCCATGATATAGGCGACACAGGTCTGTTTCAGGCTTAACACCAGTTAATTTATACATAATACAATAAAATGAACGTAGCTAAAATTAATTAGTTGAGCTACGTGAATGCATATAAACTGCACGACCTATTCTATGGAACGCGTTAACCAAGGTTACGTGACAGTTCTAGCAGACGACACGCCGCGATTTGTTGCAGACGAACAAAACTTTAACATTGTCA
The DNA here is from genome assembly GCA_011762755.2 of Epimenia babai. Taxonomy (NCBI): domain Eukaryota; kingdom Metazoa; phylum Mollusca; class Solenogastres; order Cavibelonia; family Epimeniidae; genus Epimenia; species Epimenia babai. Next base: position 5,036 of record WURV02201883.1, read on the forward strand.
TGGTGACGAAGCTATTGTTCAGTCATAAAGGTGTTATTCTATGTAATTTGAATAGTTTGCTGTTAACAGTGAGTACAGTGACTGTTTAGATAATAATAACATAAAATGATATTTACTAGAATGCAGCCTCATAGATGATGTAGATCCTTATGAGTTAGAACTGAAGAAATAGTCAAATGATGAATTGTGGCCAAATGTGACTTATAATGACATTGTCAATTACTTAATTTACTGTCAGAGTGCATGCCCATTGGATGAACTGACAGCCTTCAAATAATTCATGTCGGGGTGGGTGAGGGGCATTTTCACAGACCTACCAGCGTAGTGGATTACATGTGTACGAAGCTCACGTAAGCTCATTCGCTCACCGCCACCCCTGGTAAAACTGTTACATCTGACAATGATAGTTGTATAATCCGAGTATTTCATGCTGATTGTTTGAGAATGAAAAAGTTGCCTCTTGTTACCTGGTTCTGCCCTGGATACCGTAAAGTTTGCAAATCGAAGAAAAAGCTACTAAAAAATGTATATTTTTAATTTATGAATAATACAGTGAGACAATATAAGTACAATTACTTGTGACACTATAATATGCAATATCCCTTCCCATCCAGGAACTGAATAACCAATCACAATTAGGCTATTATGATGGATGCACCCATCAAAACTGCATTAATAATAATAACAGTGTGTACTGATATTCTATTTCATTATCTCTGCCCAAAAAACTGTGTATTAACAGAAAATATGACATCTAGTCCAAAGGTCTAAGACACCTAGCAACAATAGATTTTTACAGAAGTCTGGAAAGATTGCGAAATTTGTAAAGACTCAAACATAAAACAAAGATACTGCTTCCTGGTTTGACTTGAACACAAATATGGTGCCAAGGAAATTGGTGCATACACCCTAAAGATTCCAGAATATATTATAATGTTTTTAGAACGTTGAGTATTTCTTATGAATCCAAGAAATTTTTTGGAATATCACCAATAATGGAGAGAAATGCTTAGGAAAAAACCTGTACCCCTGATGAAACTATAGTATAGGGGTATATCCCATCAGGGGAATAGGTTTTTTCCTGTGCATTTCTCTCCAGCTATTTATAGAACCACATTGGCTACCCTAATTACTATAACAATAATGGATTTTACTAATAACTGCATAGAATTTCATTTATTAGGCCACAAGCTGCACTTTTGAAGAGAGTTGGCAACATTTAGCTTAGGCTAACAGGCCACAGTATTCACATTAGAAAGCTGGAACATATTGTTTAGAGGCCACAATGATGGTAAATAATAATTATTTAATATACCAACATGGATTAGATGATTTTGATGACGTGAGCGGGAGAACTGATGACTTCAGAGAGAGGCCGCAGGTTTTTGTCGTATCAGATTTGATTCGAGTTTCAATGATTTGAACGTTTCGATTCAAACAGGTATTCAGGGATTTTATGTTTGATGTTGTAGTCAATGAACTTTGAACTTTGAACTTTGTAGTCAATGAACTTTGGAGAACATCTACCGAAGAATGACGATATGATGCAGTTTTTTTCTTTCTGTCCTGTGACAAAATGGTGTTGACTAAGTCCAGTCTAGCTTTGGGAAATTTGTTACCACCATAGGGTTGATCCAATTCCTTTTTCTTTGAAGAATCCATTACTGAAAAACAATAAAAGTTTCGCATATATTCCGAGAATAAAATCTTATTTAATTGAATTATTTAAATTGATGATTGATTGGCCTGCTTTCTGAAAGAAAAACACAGCATTGTTATTTGTTAATTCAATACATAATAGACAATTAGGTAAGTTTGATATTTGCTCTAACCCAAAATCCAATGGCAAGTTTGAGAGTTTGAAGTTATAACCCTAAATCAAAATTTCCAGAAAAAAGGGTCTTTTATAATAATGAAGTAGAAGTACTATTAAATTTGAAGTAATGGTAAATATTGAATGGGCTTGGCTAGTTAAACTGCAAGTGTGAATTATTAATATGAAGGGTTCTACAGTTACATTTTATAATTTTGCTCGGGGCATTATTAATCATGTATCATTGTATGATTTCATTTCGTATGTATTATGCACTTGTACTAGTTGTAGTACTTCGTACGCACGACCGACTACGCAGCCGTAGAGCTACTTTTCCTTTGCTTAGTTCCTAACTACATGCACTAATAACTCGGGGGAGGCAAACAAATAGAAATACGTGCAGTGTATGGGGTAAATTTATTATCCTATAAACGCTATGTATAAATATAGTATATATTATTTATATCAAATGGCATAATTCAATAATTCACCTGTATTATGTATAGTTTTTACCTCCGCGACGTGAGTCTGGCTGAGCTGAACGTTTCTCGACTACCACCAGGCACCAGCTCCTCGCTGAATCTTATTAATGATTGCCACACGATTACATCAGTCGGCGTCTCGGAGACGTCGCCGTCAGCAACTCAGCGTATTTATTTATAGTTCACTGTCAAGATAGCGGGAGGTGCGAATTTCGCATTTACCACTGATATTTCAATTTAATTTAATAAATTATTGGTTTTCAATACCGTAACCATTAGTAACTTATTCATTGATTACTTCCTGAACAACAGCGAACAGATGACAGCGTAAAAATATAGTCTGGATGTAATATAATAAAGCTGTAATAGTGGGTTTGTTGTCGACCTGGGTTTTGGAGATAGACCCTCTGCCCATAACGATATATCTTCTGAAGCTACATGAGCTTCGATATCTTGCAAACTGCACAACTTCTTCATTTTGACAAAATATGATATTTGTGAAATTATTTTCATGTTATATATTGTTGTCTCCCTTTACCTAACATGGTAATTATATTCATTTACCCGGCTTGTCGTTCATGGCCATAAACCGTAAAACGGAGATTATTCATTTGTGTAAACACTTTGACCATTCATTTTTAAACTTCCCTACCAAAAAATTACGGTATAATAAGTTGAAACTTGAAACGCGTCAAGTAACAGTCCAAGACCTTTATATCCCGTGTGTCACAGTAAAATGTTACGTGTAGTCATCTCTCTAGCCTATACCCATTCCTCAGATTGTTTTTACAAAATTCTTTTAAAAATTACGACCACCTTTTTTCAAATATTATTCTATTACAATAGACCTATCTGTTATTGTCTCGAATTCCGGATTCCTAATTTTGTGTACAATCTTCAGTCATTATGATATGATTCTATTTTTTCCATGTGTATACACAGATTTATCTTACTCATCATCGTGTTGTAGAATTTTAGGTCCATAGTTTTATTAGTTACCAACAGACTAATTTGTATTAGTCTATGTATAATATAGTATTACATTCTAGGATAGCCTATACCCTAGAACCGACTACAAATAACTTTTAAATGATTTCATTTTCCCGTAACTAATATTAAGATGCAGAATTTTTCTCCCCCAAAAATCCATGAATACATATGTATCCTGTGTCTTGCGGAAATAGTGTTGCGAACAGCAGCAAAGCGCAGGGCATGCTAGTAGAGAAATAAAAATTGGAGTGGAAAAACTGCAGCCAGAAGGCCAAATGCAGCCAATTTAAATATGGCCCAGAGGTCCCCATTGTCACGTGACCGCTTTTACATTGTTGGCGCCAGTGGGGCAGTGGCTGGAAGCGCTCGCTGCCTTTCACGCGAGAGTTTCATCACTATGTAGAACTAGGGGAGATAATACAATCGAAAAAATCCACGAAATATCAACATGAAAAATTTAATTGCGAATACACATAGATTAGAATGAGAAGGTTAGTACAATTAAATGCAACATCTCTAGGAAGGTGGTCAAAACACGAGTACAACCACTGCCTCTCCTGGACTGATTTTAGGGGTGCTTGAGCGTGCTTTTCGTAACATCGACACTCTCCTGGAGTTATACAAACTTCTTTGTATGTTTCTAGTATAATTTTAAACTGGCTAAGAGTTGCAGGCTGTCGAATGTCAACTGGGAGTGCATTAAAGAGGCGGGATGCGGCAGAGTAAAAAGTACAGTTACCGAAACCACTACGTTTTGTATGTGGAAGCGCAAGATGAGACAAGATGAGGAGCAAGTTAGACGTGTAGAGGAATCGATAGAGGTTGTGGAGGATAGATAAGGAGCCATGCCGTGGATAAATTTATAAGTCAGAAGGATGTGGAAAATACAGGATGTGACAGGCAGTCTGGGAAGAGAACGAGGAACTGGATTGATTGGACAGCGTACATGTTGAACTTTGAGTGGAATAAACTTAAAAAATAGATGCCTCTTTGTAAAACAGAGTTCTCTTCTCAATATCTTGTTTGTGCTAATTATTCACAATGTACGGAATATCCACAGCATAGAAAGCTATGTTGTGTGATGTATCTACGTGTCCTTAATTTGTAAAGTGTCTTTGATAGTAATGTGTTATAAGGGCACTATAAATCAATAAAATTTCATTTTATTTCACTGCTGATCAATGAATACGAGTGAGGATTTACACTGATTCAAGTCAAATGGACAATGCCGCATATTAGCATAAGTCGTTGCTTCCTGCTGGGATTGGTACTCTTTTTAATCATTTATCACATACACACAATGTCAGCATTTAATAACATCTCACTCAGTTGTCACTGTTAACCAATGAACGTATGTAGGTGTATTACGCTGTCTCATTCATAATTCGACCCCCAATACACTCAATATACCCACACCGTGTCCAAGTGGGAAAAATTTAAAACATCTTCGATAATTTTTATTTTCTCAGTTTCACAGAAAATCGTATAATAATCGAGATGATTATTTTTGGAAGGTAAACATAAAATCAACCAATGCTTATTGATGGTAAATTATGTGAGGTAAGGCTGTAAGACTGTAGCTGTCAGTTGAGGGTCGGGCGTGGGGGTCTGAATGGGTCAAACAGCCGCGGTTCATCAAGGAAGGCAGGGTCTTTGATGAGGAAAGGCATGAAGCCTACAACACATGCAAGATACATCCTTTAAATCTAAATTTAAACATATCATTTTGGGTAATATGACACTGGCTTCAATATATAGAGATGGAAAACAGTCGCAGAGTAAGTTAAATAGAAATTACATCAAGATACATGTATACACCTTGATATGTTTTACTGGAATGAGGACTTTCTCCCGATGAACAAATTTTGAATGAATACTTGAGTGGATTGAGTGAAAAAATGCCATGTTTGGGGCACAATCACACTTTCATCATTCAAAACCAAGACAGTGTTTATTTGACAGTTGTGTCATGTGTAATGAGGTCTAAATACGACACTTCTCAATCATGAACTACTGAGCATTACCTACCTACGTACAGATTGTTGATTATCATGTCACTTACACCGATAGTGTAATTTGTTGAAATCAGCCAGAAATATCTCATTGACAAAAGGCCCCTTGACTGGTATTGCTGCCAAACTAAACACACGCACATGCACACGCACGAATATTGAGAGAATTAACAATATCTCACTAGATATCTCATAGAGACGGAAATTATCGCACGAAAAGGTCTACAAATGTGGTTTTAAGGGTAATCACAGAATGAAGCCTGTGTCATTCTATAATGTTGTAACCTACTGTATACCTACCAAAAACGCGCGACCGTCTGATCAACTTCTGAATTCGACGATGCATTGGAATACACAAGCCCGTAATACTGCTGTCATAGATCCGCCCCGTGTGGGGTGACACAAACTGGCTCAGTAACTGGACATTCTACAATAAAACGATCAACTCAGATACTCACATTCTGTCGAGTGAAATGGTGAAACACAAAAAAAACACGTTTGGGAAATTCCCTTAAACTTGGGCTCGAGAGGCTCAAGACCTGACTCATGAACTCACGACCTACGACCTCCAAATCACCCGAGTGTTATTCTCGACCAATGAGGAGAGGAGGCAGACTTTATGCTGAGTATTTAGAGATTCGTGAGGTTTAAATTTTTGAGCACACTCCGAGACCACGAGTCAGAAACCGTCTCAGGAATAAACCAAAGTATCTCGAATCAGGAAGTGTAGGAAATATTAGCGCGGTGTGAGGTAGAGATAGTCATCATGCTTCATATATAATGGCAGGCAGGAACAGAAATAGGGAGAGAACGGAAAGAAAACTTTTATTTCATTACTCCACTGTGGCCAATATGAGGTGAGGTAATTTTTTCACATGCATCCTCGCATGCAAATGAATTGACCCAAAAGATGATTCAATCAACAGTCCTACATTAATGTCACCTTGTAATCTGGTTGTATGTCATGGATACACAGCAAGCATCGCTTTGGCGGTTTTTCGTATGGGTTCTCCATGTCAAAACAAGGCTGTAACAAGAACATTTATTTATATTACTCAATTAGGTTTATTAAAATTCATAAAATTATTTTTTATAAGAAAGATTAATTTTTCAATGTTTACTGAACAACCTACGAAGCTGTCGTCATAGAGATACAGTACCTGTATACACCGGTCAGTATAGCCATCTTTCCATGATTCCAGGCAGTGGCCGCTTAACACAGCCAGCCTTGAATATGAATATATACATATGTGTGTGTA